>CAJPDP011490409.1:0-11387 GCA_905336975.1 Bombina variegata variegata
AAAAGAACAAAGAAAAATTGGCAATAGGAGTAAATTAGAAAGTTGCTTAACACTGCATATTCTATCGGAATCATTAAAGAAAAAAATTGGGTTTAGTGTCCCTTTAATTGTATTATTTAAGTTTTGATGATATTATAAATATTTTGGAAGTATACATAGTTAGAAGTTATGTTTAAAATTGCATAATAGTGTATAAATTAATAAAACACTAACCTTAAAACTACAGAACCAAAAATAATTAATTATATTTACATAAAATAGCTTAATGCAACTAATCTATAATATATGACATACTAATTAGTATTAATATTAATATTTTTCTACGCAATAATGTTGCTACTACAAAACACATTAACTAATACTTTCCTAACTTTATTCCTGCCTAGCAAAAGAAGCATCAGCCAAGGCTGTAGCCCAAATTGCTCTTGAATCAGATAAAAAAAGCTATAAAACACATAAAGAAATTCACATTAAGAGTACTTATGAAGCAAAGCAAGAAATCACCAAGAAAACTTCCAGCATTACAATTACGCCATCATACAGGCCTAAAGCGACTGAAAGGCAAAGAAGCAGAGACTACTTTCCTGATGTTATTCCCTATGAAGAACTCATAGACTTTTGTGCTGTAGTACCAGAATTTCTCGAAGAACTTCTACCAGAAACTTTTGTAAAAGAAGGGACAGATGTTTCTCTTTTTTGCGTTATTAAGGGCATACCTGCCCCTTGTGTTATTTGGCTCTTCAATAAGCTTCTTCTTGATGAATCTCCATCATGTTTTTTAAGAAATGATGGGTCACTCTGCAGCCTTAAACTCTTGAAAGTTTTGCCAAAGCAGAGTGGTATATACACATGCAAAATAGTTAATGCCGTTGGACAAGCTGAATGCAGCACACGTCTGAGTGTGACAGGTTGGCCACTGCATGTTCTTTCCATATGTCAATCTTTCTTGCATATCATTGGATGCAATATATACAATAATATAAAAAAAAAACATTTGGAAATGTGTTTCCATCAAACATATGAGGCATGTGAAGGCATGTTCAGACTTACACTTCTATGTGACATTTTTTTTTTTTTTACAAAGCTCCTAAAATCACACATATTCTTTATTATGCACAGCTCTCTTTTTGTCTGATTTTTGTTTTTACAGCATTCATGTGATATGTGTTTGTGTGATTCTTGTAAATTGTCCTTGACAGGAATGGGTAAATAATGTACTTCAAAAAAATAATAATCAGCCTTTTGTATATTCAATATAAAGGGACTTATTAAGGAGGAGCAGGAAGAAATGAAATAGAATGTTCAATCAGCATTGACATTGCCTGTATTATACATTTGTAGGACAAAATATAATTTTCTGTTAGCTTGGACAACACTACATGTGTGTGTATATCTTTTTAACATAGTGGAGACTAAGGAAATAAAAACTCAAAAGGGAACACAATATAGAAAAAGCCCTAGTACATTTTAACATATGTGTTCTTTACCAAAAAAAAAACAAATCTTATGTTTAGTTTATAAACCCTCAAATAAACAAGAATGAATACTATTCAAAAAGATGCTCCTTTTTAGTACAGGTCAATTAGTGTGTTTAGTAGGGCCTTGTTTGCACAGAACTGGTTTAAAGTGATTGTAAACTTCAACAAATTAAAGCCTAGTGTGAAATAATAATCTTAAAAACAAGGGCACTTTAATTAATTAAAGTTTACAAAGACGCTTATTTTTTAAAATACTTACCTTTGCATTATGGTAAGCATAATGCCAATTCTCCACCCGCATCTCCTGCTTTCTTTAGCAGATCAAAGACGAATCCGGCTTCCTCCAATCGTTCTTTGCTCCCTTTGGCGTCCAGCTTGTGGGACACACAACGATTGGAGGAAGCCGGATTCTTCTTCGCTATGCTAATGAAAGCAGGAGATGCAGGCGGAGGATCGGCGTTATGTTTACCATAACGCAAAGGTAAATATTTTAAAAAATAAGCGTCTTTGTAAACTTTCATGAATGAAAGTGCCCCTTTTTTAAAATTATTATTTTATACTGGGCTTTAATTTGTTAAAGTTTACAATCACTTTAAGGAAACCTTCTCTACTATTCAATTCATTATTCTGTATTTGTTAATTTTACTGTATAATGAATAATTTTACATAATATATTAATATAAAACATATTACTTATTATATTTACTCCATTTGCTCATTCCAAGTCTGCAAAATCACTTTTTTGATTTTTATACAAATTTATTTAATGCAGAAAACATCAGTTCAATATCATAGAAATGTGTTTTTTTTTTTTTTTTTTTTAGCTTTGGAAAAAGTTCTTCAAGAGAGGATGGAACAAGAATCTGCACTGGAAGTTAAAGGTACAGTGAAATGTTAACATTATAAAATTGTTATATATATATATATATATATATATATTTATATATATATATTGTTTGAAATATATGGTGAATTTATATTTTTTGTTTAAGCTAGATTTAAGTTTATAACATTACACTTGAAAATAGCTTAGACTACTGCTTTGCTGTTTTTTTAAAGTCCTTCGGCAAAGATGATTTTTTTGGCAGTGTTAATACATTTTTTATGTCATTAAACTGTGCATGAACTGAATTTGCTTCCTGAGCATATCTACATTTACATGAATCATATGATTTTATGTTTAATCTTTCTGTTGTTTCTTGACTGTTATGATGTACTATGGTTGTGCATGATAGTGTTTTATATTTGTGATCTGAACAGAAATACAATTTTGCAGTTGGTATGTTCTGATGGCGGTAAATAATATTTGAAAATCGTGCAATAAAAGTCTGCTTTTCACGATACTTTTTTCGTGAACATGCTATGCTTTTAAATTCTTTACATGGCTTGCAGATGGCATATAGAATGTAATCAATATTGCTTGTGATTTCTTGCATAACATTTTAATATGCGTGGCTGTATTAGTTCGAATAAACGCCTTCTCATTTAAAATAGTTGATTTAAGGACAGATACAATTTTGTATTCATTTTTAAAATTATATTACTCACATTCAAAAGGATCAGAAAGGGCGTTTATTCTGCTGTCTGCAAGTCAGGTAAGATTTTAATATTAAACTTTAAATCCACTAAACTTCTCCGGACAGCTGTACAAAAACATAAAAAAAATGTTAATTCAAATTTCTGAGATTTATGTTTGTTGAAGAAGAAATTTCTACAGTTTGAAGAAAGAAAACACTGCGAACGATTTTGGTGTCTCTAAAATAAAGAACAAGGCATTGCGTTTATTCGAACAAATATGGTGAGTGAATATTTTTCTGGATATGTAGTCTGTAGCATGAATATATATAAAATATTTTTGGTGAAAGGAGAGCTACTTTTAAAATTCAGATTTAATTTTTACACAGAATTGCTCTTCACTGGGGACTCAGACAATGAGAAGTTTGAAAAGAGAAGAGAGTTACGTGGTGCCTTTTCTGACACTGAAGACTACTTGGACCATGGACTTGTATCCTCTATAAGATGTGCAAGCCGGACATCCTCTATAGGTTCCTGGTCAGAATACATAAAACCTTCATTCACTCAAAAATTGACTTTTCGATCTGTTTTAGAAGGTGAACCTGCAGTTTTCCGCTGCAAACTTGTTGCATGTCCATTGCCAAAAATGTATTGGTTTCACAATAACAAACCTATTGCTCAAGATGCACGTCGCGTGATTAAAACAGAAAGTGAAATGTACATTCACAATTGCAGTTTGTTGATAAAAAGGGTAGCGGATCAAGATTCTGGAAGCTATCGTATGTTTGCTATTAATAGCGAGGGTTCGGCTGAGAGTACTGCTTCATTGCTTGTTGCACTCAGAGAAGAACAAAATCCTAAATATTTAGATTTTGTTAGATACTCAGAGAAAACACATGAAAGCATTGATTCACTGGTTCAGAAAAGGAGAGAAATTAGATTAAAAGTTGATCTAAGATGCGTTGGTTCTCCTCATGATAAGCGTAGGGAAACTCAAGTATTACGTAGCCAAGGTCCTAAAAAAGGTATAGTGAGAACTATAAGTTTTGAAAATCTATCTTCTATTACCTCCCAAGATACAAAAATAATTGTAAAACAAAAAAAATATGAAAAAATAATGGATAAGGAAGTACAGAGAAAGTTGCAGCAACTGAGAGAAATTAGAAAAGCCAGAAGGGAAAGGGGAAGTCTCTCTATTTCTTCTTCTGAAGCATATTCTGATGTAGATCTTGAATCTTTCTTAAGTGATACAAGTTCAACCAGTTTTCATGTTGATACTGAAAAAGTCAAGTTTACTACTTTGGCTGAGATTCCAGATCATAAAGGGAGAGTGGATGACTTGGACAAGTCACCAGAATTTCAAGATCAAATGAAAAAACTTTCTGAAAATAGATTAATTTTCTCACCCATACACCTAAAGAAACAAGAAGGGATTGTTCTACAAAGTTCAGATACAGCTAATGATATCCACGCAATCTCTATTCATAAAATCTTCATGAAAGACAAGGTGGAGAAGGAGGAACATTTTGATTTAAATTTTCACGAAGAATCAAAATTTGTAGATATTTCCCCTTCCTCTCGTGAACCATTTAAGAAAAATATGGATCTTCAAAAAGAGGAGGTGGTACTGGAATTGCCAGCATTAAAAGAGACATGTCTACCTGAAAAATCTAAAGAAACTGAAGTTGAAAGACATCTATATGAGAGGGAAAGCTCTTCTGCAGAAATGTCACAACCTTGCCCACCAATGTTTATTCAAGACATAGAATCTCAAGAAATATTGGAAGGGAAAAAATGCAGATTTACGTGTAATTTCCGTGGATATCCACAACCAACGGTCTCTTGGTACAATAATGACAAATCAATACCTCGTAATGCTGACTATGAAATTTCTACATATGAAACAAAGTCAATTTTAACAATCTCCTATGTTCGTCATGAGCATGAAGGATCTATAATATGTGTAATATTTAATCAGTATGGAACAGACACAACATTTGGAAGTCTTAAAGTAATAAGGAAGACTATGGATATACCTGAAACACTGAATAAATGTCCCATTGTTATAGCTGAACATTTTAATGAAGGTGAAGAAGAAGAGCTTGTTTCTCTCTTTGAGAGTAGCAAAGAAAGACAAAAAACAAGCAGTATCGACAGATTTGGCCTTCTGCCACCAAAGATTAGCTATAATATACCATGCAAATCTGAAGCATCCTTATCACTTCCTGTAGAAATTAAAATAACAGCTCCCACCCCGGTTCCCGAATATGAAGAAGAATCTAAGGAATGTTTTCACCCAGTTGAGTTACCTCCAGAATCTCCAGATTCTCAAAAAATGAAGCACAAGTTTAAATTTTCTTTTGATGTTGCCACTGAAGCACCAAAAATAATTAAAGAAATTGAAAAACAAGTACATTGCAGTGTAGGAGCTTGTGTTTCACTAAAATGCACAATATCAGGAGATCCTGATCCTATGGTTACGTGGTACTGGAACAACACTGCATTGGAGAGCTCTAATAAATTAAATTTCCTAGAAGCAGATGGTGTTTATGAGCTATTTATAAAAGATGTAAATATCTTGGACAGTGGGAAATATAAATGCGTGGCTAAAAACTGTGTTGGAGATGTTGAATCTGTATCAGAATTAATAGTACATGAAGTGACATACAACTCTCAATTCCAACAAGAGCAAATTCCTATAATCTTTAAGGACAAATTATTCATGCATGTTAGAAAAGAAAAAGAAACTGTACATAGCCAACTTGGGCCATTAATCAAGGAAGAAATAGAAATTATTAATAATGACCAAAAACACTCTGTAAGTCATCATATTCAGAACTTAAATAAATCTAAGCCAGTGGAACATGTTGAATTGAAACCTTTCACCTCAGTGACAGAAGTAGACTCAAACCTTTCAGCATTAAAAAAGAGTGTTAGCAAGCCAGTACTTTTAGAAGATAATTTATTGTCTAAATTTCAGCAAGATGCACATGATAGACAAGCTGAAATTAAAACAGAAATAATAGAAACCCTTCATGTTGACCAAAGTTGCAGTCAACTGGATCTATCCCTTCAGCTCAGTAAAGAGAGAGGTGAAGAGGGAAAGCATACTCCAAATCAACAAGTCAATGATGTAAATACAATTAGACAAGAAGAAATTGAACGTACAGCATTAACAAGCAATGTAAGGAAATCTGAAAATGTAAATAAGAAATATGTATCTAATATTGGCCATCATGTATATGAGAAAGCTGAAATTAAAGAAGAAATTTCAAGAAACTTTACTGTTGACGGAAGTCAAGCTGAATGGAAATCAATTTTTGATTCTAATAAACCGATTATTGTCAATAAGAAAGACTTTTCTGTAACTCAAACTATCCATGCTGTAAGCAATGATAGAGAAGAGGAGTTACTAGAACATAAACCTTGTATTTCACAGACAAAAGTAGATTCCAAATATGTAGGTGTAATGAATAAATTAAAACGTTCACAGGAGATGTCTCAAGTTAATCAATATAAATACGAGAAACAATGTGAACCTGAAGAGCTTAAAGGAGCTTTTCATGTGGATGAATACAAAAGTCCAATTGAACCCTTAAAGTATAGTAAAGACATTACTAATATTGAGAGTGAATATTCTGTAAAACAGAATGCTCATACTTTAGATAAGTTAAGTCAAGAAGAAGAGTATACAACTGCAGTGGAAATGAATGAAGAAGATTCAGTCCTTTCAAAACTATTAAGTGATAATAGGAAGTCAGAACTTTCAGATCAGAAATCAGTACCTGAAATCGAGCATCAGCAATTTAAGAAACACTCTGATTTTGAAAAAGAGTTCACAGGAAGTTTTAAAGATGACAACATCTGCAGTCCACATGAAATAGTGTTTGATCATAGAAAGGAACATACAGATATCACAAAGTATTCTGCAGATCAGACTTTTCATAATATAAGTGATATTAGACACAGTGAGCAGGAAGAACTTTCCATTTTAATTAAGCAAGTGGATTTAAATCTTCCTGTAATGCAAGATTTTAGATTTGAAACACAAACTGTAATTGATAAAGAGATTGTATGTGAAAATTCCTTTCAAAGGCAACTACCATCTGATCAAACTAAAAAGGTTGCTCATAATGAATCAATATCAATAAAACCAGTAGAAACACATATTTCTGTAATCCAAAGTGATATTGGGAAGTCAGGGCTTCTACATGTAAACTCACTGTCTCAAAATGAAGATGATAAATACGAGAAACAGTCCGCAGAAGAGATTGCTGGAAATATTTATTTTGCCCAAAATAAAGAAGAATCATCCACCATTCATAGTAAACAGATATCTGATTCTGAGAATGAACACAAGAATATTAGCATTGTTAGACAAGGAGAATTTAAAGAACATAGATCATCACTAAAAGAATTAGAGCTTCCAACAACAGTAAATGATATAAGGAAGTCAGAACTTTCAGATCAGAAATCAGTACCTGAAATCGAGCATCAGCAATTTAAGAAACACTCTGATTTTGAAAAAGAGTTCACAGGAAGTTTTAAAGATGACTACATCTGCAGTCCACATGAAATAGTGTTTGATCATAGAAAGGAACATACAGATATCGCAAACTATTCTGCAGATCAGACTTTTCATAATATACGTGATATTAGACACAGTGAGCAGGAAGAACTTTCCATTTTAATTAAGCAAGTGGATTTAAATCTTCCTGTAATGCAAGATTTTAGATTTGAAGATGATAAATACGAGAAACAGTCTGCAGAAGAGATTGCTGGAAATATTTATTTTGCCCAAAATAAAGAAGAATCATCCACCATTCATAGTAAACAGATATCTGATTCTGAGAATGAACACAAGAATATTAGCATTGTTAGACAAGGAGAATTTAAAGAACATAGATCATCACTAAAAGAATTAGAGCTTCCAACAACAGTAAATGATACAAGGAAGGAAGAAGTTTGTAATAAAAAATCTGCAACTCAAATTCAGCCTTACACATATGAGGCACAAGATAAAATTGAAACGGGAATCACAGAAATGATTGAGGATGATCAAAACAACAACCAAAAGGAGTTGATCTTCATTACTAGTTTAGAAATAGAAGATAAAGGGACTTCATCTGAAGGACAGCAGGACAATAATGTAATCAGTGTAACGAAAGGAGAATCGGAAAAACATAAAGTTTCCATATCAATGGAAGACATACATTTAATGTGTCCTACTGTGATATGTGACCTTAAGAAGCCAGAGCTTATAAAAGAGAAATTAGTATCTCAAGATCAGCATAATGAGCTTGAGAGACCATATGACATTAAACTTACAGAACATTTTCAAGATGACGAAATTCAAAATCAGAGAGAATCATCCTTTTATTTTGGTACAGAGATGACAGATAAAGAAAAACTATCTGTAAGTCAGCAGGTCTATAATGAAAGCAATGAAAAAGACAAAGTATATAAAACTACTATAACAACAGAAGAATCAAATTTAAACAGTTCTTCATTCATATGGAATATTGAGAATCAGGAAACTTTAAATGAAAAGACAGCATTTATAACTCAGGATTCAATATATGAGGAAAAATCTAAAGCTATTGATGATATTTCAAGAATTGCTCATAGCAATCAATGTCATGATTTGGTAATTAAAGAGATTGAAGACAATGAAACAAGAAAGGAACTTCCAGCAGTACCAAGAAGAAGAAAGAGTTCCTTAGTCAAGACAAAATCTGTTCCAGACACTGACAACAAAACAGTAGAAGACACTAGATTGATTACTTGCGAACAAAGTTATACTCCTATAATGAAAGAAATAGAACAAAATACAAAAAAGGAATTGCCAACGGTACCAAAAAGAAGGCGCTCTTCAATAAGAAGTAAATCTGGATTAGAAAATGAAAGCAAACCAGTGGAAGAAGAAATTATAGTAACTGCTAATGTTGACCAAAATCAAAGTTCACTTGTAACAAGAACAGATATTACAGACTCTAAAAGGGAGACACCAACAGTGCCAAGAAGAAAACGTTCTGTCACAAAAACTAGAAATGGAACATACTTTGAGAGCAGATTTGTGGATGTATCAACAACAGGTTCAGAAAGGGATTTTGTGGAATTCATTGCAAAGGATAATGTATGTGAGTCCTCAAAAAACACCAGATATATGGAACAAATTGATGGTACTACAGCTAGTAAAAGCTTTACAAAAGGGGATTTGTATGAAAAGGAAAAAGTGGTGTTGCAAAGGGAAATAACCACCAAAATGGAGGAGTCTGGCAATGATGAATTATTGAAAGCAACAGAAAAAAATGTTTCTCCCAAACAATATATTAAAGTTGATGACATAATAATTGAGGATGTAAAACAGGCATTCTTGCCAGAAAATAAAATTATGCTAGAAGAATCAGCTAAAAGCACTGAAACAAAACAAGCCTTTAAGGATAATATTGTTAACAATTTACATCCTTCTGATACTAGGTTATTATTACATATGACAGAACTGGAACTAAAAACTGATACCAGTGATGTCGCTGAAAGAAAAGAATCGCAAGATAGTGTAGTTTCTCCTACTGTTAAAAGTAATTCAATGCCTGTTGAAAACTTAACTAAAACAAAAATCTCTGGAATTGGTGAACTATCTTCCCATGAACAAAAGTCAAGTCTTTCTCTTACAGAGTACCTAGTAAGTACAGGAGAACATGAAGTTTTGAAGCCCAGTGAGGCTACTCAGAAGGGCCACATAACACTGGAAGTTGAAGATGTAACATTCAGTGCATTTTATGATTTTTATAAAAATCAATCGGCAGTTAACCGTTCACTGTCTCCAGAATCAGAAATGTCTCTTGAAGCTGGTAGTGTATCCAGTGAAGACATATTGGAAATGGATCAATTTTTCACGCCTCCTTCTTCTGTTGAACGTTTTTATTCTCCTGTAAGTGAAACTTTTCATACACCACCTAGTTCTCCAGAACCTGTTCAACAAATACCTGATTTTGTTAATGTTGACAGGCAGAAAGGGGTTGAGCGAGCCACAACCTCATCAAAATCACTAGACTTGCAATATCTAAAAAATCCAACAACAGCAAGAGAGTACAATTTTGAAAAAAAGGACAATCCAGGTGAAACAAATGAAAATGAAACTCCCCCAGCCTTTTCAAAACCATTTCCTAAAAAACGGGTTTATGAAAATAACGCATTGAATTTTACAGTGGAAATCTTAGGTTTTCCTAAACCAGATGTAAAATGGTACAGAAATTCTTTATTGCTTAAAGCTGGTGAAAGAATTAAAATAGGGATGGATGGTAATCTGCATGCTTTGGAAATTAGTAGTATTCAATTAGATGAAGGTGGATTGTATATGTGTAAGGCTGTAAATACATTAGGAGAAGCAACAAGTTCCACACAGGTAGACATTTTGTCTCAGGAAGGAAGAGCCTTTGCTGTGCCCCCTCCTGTGACACATCAGCATGTTATGGAGTTTGACATGGAGGAATACACAACTTCAAGGTCACCCTCTCCTCAAGAAATTCTTTTGGAAGTAGAGCTTGATGAAAGTGCAGTTCAAGACTTTGAAAGACAAGTGAAAATAATAACTATTCCTGAATTTTCCCCAGATAGTAAGAGCATGGTTATTTCTCTTGATGTCCTTCCATTGGCCTATGACGAGCAAAGTTCTGGCACTAACGTCACAGATAATGAAGATGTCAAGATAAACTTTGAGGTAGCTGAAATCCCACCTCGTTTCACACAGCCAATCTCTGATTTAAATATTCAAGAAGAATCAGATGCTGAATTCAAATGTTTAGTTATTGGATTTCCTAAACCAAAAGTGGAATGGTTCAAAGATGAAAGAACCATTATATCAGATGTTAAGAAGTATTTTGTAAAAGAAGAGGGTGAACAGCACGGTTTTTTAATTCACTGTGCTAACTGGGCAGATGTTGGCAATTATAAGTGCAAGGCTTGGAATGACTTTGGAGAGGTTACATGTAAAGCTTCTTTACATTTTATAGAATCTGATGGATGTGTTGCAAAGGAAAAAGAGAAGGAATTTGCAAGTGTACCTTTAAAAGGCGAAAGGCATGACCAAGGATGCTGATCATTTGTAGGCAATAAAGTCTTGAAAAGCAAGCAGGCAGGCAGAAATTGAACTTGATGACAATAATACTTTAGTAACTGAACAGAAAAGTGGAGAGAAGTAGTGTATATTAACAGAATGTTTGATATTTTGCCAATTCTTCAATGGAGAAAATAAATCAAATTTAAAGCAGTAGATCCAGAAAGTTGCTGTTTTGAATTTTTGGTAACCAAATCAGCTGCCAAATTCACAACAGAACTTTTTGGATCAAACTGCTTGTTAGAATAGTATTTTAAAATGGGGAGAGAGTAAGC
>CAJPDP011492917.1:0-10464 GCA_905336975.1 Bombina variegata variegata
TTAATGATTATGATAGTTCATTAATATTTTCCTTCAGCGTCAAAAAAGGTTTGCAGATTTAAATATTAAGCATGTTGATTGTTAACTGTCTGCTATGACACTACAAATAGCTTTGTAATGAGAGACAAAGATGTAACATAATACATAAATACTTTTATTATGCAATATGCTTCATTGTCTTAAAGCCTCGAACATAAGCTTTCTGTGTTTTCAGACTCCCATTGGGTTCTATGGCATCTGCGGCCTCAAGGGTGGCAGATTGAAAACTAGGTAAGCTGCATCGGAATAGACATGAGCATACCTGTTAAATATTTGAAAAATTTGGAAAAAGGGTCAAATAGAGTCGAATGTGAATTTGAAAAATCTGTAACGACGCAAGCATCAATCTGTGTCGGATTGAGATGCGGGAGCGTATATTAGGTCACAAATTTCAACATTTGACGATCTTGACGCTTTGATAACTATGGTGAATCAATCTCGCAACAAATACGACGCGGGATTCAAGCGTATTTTCAGTTGACGCTTTGATAAATTGACCCCATAGCATTAGACAAAACAAACAATGAAAAATAAGGAAACTTATAAATTTAAAACCTAGATTAAATATAAAAATGTTACCTCAGACCATAACACCATCAGCCAACCACTATCATTTTCTTTTGTTATTTTAATCATTGTATATAAATGTAACTCCTTTTTTATGTCACTTTGATACCATAAATATATATTTACAATTATATATTTATGTTTTAAATCATAAAAAAAACAGATAAAAAAGCAGTTTAATTTCTATGTAATTATTAAAATAATATGCATATAATTTAAAGGGACAGTCTTGTGCAGAATGTTTATTATTTTAAAAGATTTCCTTTATTACCCATTGCCCAGTTTTGCATAACCAACATGATTTTATTAATATACGTTGTGATTACTTTGTATCTAAGCCTCTGCAGACTGCCCCCTTATTTTGGTACTTTTGACAGACTTGCATTTTAGCCAATTAGTGCTGACTCATAATTCACTCACGGGAGTGAGCACAGTGTTATCTATATGGCATACATGAACTAGTGCTCTCTAACTGTGAAAAACTTACAAAATGCCCTGAGATAAGAGGTGGCCTTGAAGAGCTAAGAAATTAGCATATGAACCTACCTATGTTTAACTTTCAACAAAAAAATACCAAGCAAATTTGATGAAAAAAAGTACATTGGAAAGTTGTTTAAAATTGCATTCCCTAGCTGAATCACGAAAGCTTAATTTTGACTAGATTGTCCCTTTAAACATTGCATAGAAATGTAATGCTACTATTAACCACTTATGCACCCTCATTCCCCAACACAACCTACACTATTAACCCCTAATCTGCCATACCTAAATACCTAATCATCTCCTAACATATTAACCCCTAAACAGCCAATAGCCCACCATAATAAACGTCCTAACCTGTTAACCCCTAAAACAACGATAGACCAACTAATTACTCCTCCTACACTACTTAACCCCTAAATTGTCAATAGACCATAAGAATAAACCTTACACTACTTAACCATATACCACCATAACCCCCCAATGTAAACTATCCCTATACTACTTAACTACCTGTCAGATAATCCCTGACCCCTAAGCTAACAACCCCTAAATTAGAGAAAATAAAAAAACACTAACATTAAAAAACAAATAAACAGTAAGGCATAGTCCCCACTCCAAAATAAAAAAAAACCTAAACTAACACTTAAACCTACTCTATTTTTTGCTCTGGCAATGGTAATTTGTAAGGCAATGCCCTAAAGTTATTTATCTCTTCTACTTGGCAAAAAAACATTTTCTAAAACCAAAGTAACCCCCAGCCCTCCAAATAAAAAGCCTATCTTTTAAAAACTAAAAAAAAAAAATTGCCCTGATAAGGGAATTTAATAGGGCATTTTTTGTAAAGTGATTATAGTTCTTTTACATTTAAAATAAAAAATCTATTCTAAAAAAATCTCTCCTTAAAAACCCTATTCTACAAAAAAAATATTGTCCTGATAAGGGCATTTGGTAGGACATTGCCCATAGAAGGGCATTTGGTAGAGCAGTGCACTAAAATGATAATGACACTTTTGCCCTGAAAGGAAAAAAGCCCTATTCTAAAAAAAAATACACTATCCTGTACAAAACCTCAGTTAAAAAAATCCATATCCTAAAAAAAGATTCCCCTAAGAAGGGCATTTTGTAGGGCATTGCCCTAAATTTATTATAGATCTTTTGAATAAAAAAAAATCATAAAGTAAAAAGACCCACAAAAAAAAAGATCAATGCTAAACTCCAAAGAATTTACTCACCCTACTTTTGAATCTGGCTTCTAGGTGGGCAGCTACTACTCCAAGGTGGTGCTCCTCTTCTGTCTTCATTATTTTTAGCAGTGTTTTTGTTTTTTGTTTTTTGGTAATGTGTTTGGGTTTTTTTTTTGTAAATTTGGTGTTTTTTATTTTCTATAACTTAGAGGCTATTAGACTAGGGGTCTGCGGATTTAGCTGTTAGGTAGTTAAGTAGTGTAGGGGTAGTTTGCATTGGGGATTTGTGTCAGTTTAGGGGTTAAGTAGTGTAGGGTTTATGGCTGTGGACGTTTGGTGGTTTAGGGGTTAAGTAGTGTAAGGATATATTACAGTAGGCTACTGGTGGTATAGGGATTAAATAGTTGTGGGGATAATGTGGTGGGCTATTGGAGGTTTAGGGGTTAACAAATTAGGAAGATTTTTGCAATGGCCTATTGGCAGTTTAGGAGTTAATAGGTGAGGAAGTTTATTGTGGTGGGCCATTGGCGGTTTGGGGGTTAAGTGGTGTAGGGTGAGTTTGTGGGGGTGGGTTATGTTGATTTAGGAAAACATAGGTATACTTATTAGGCACGGTGCTATATATTTACTAGGGATCCTTTACTTTACATTGCTAACGTCGGTGCCATTGCTGCTTATACGATTTCTCCAGCATTGCAACCCATTGTGATGTATAGTAAACCATCTCAGTGATGCTGCCTTTAAACAGTAATGTTGGCACTTTTGAATATTTCGCTAGCTGTATCGACATTGCGTTGGATCCCTTTGAATATATTGCCACCTCACAGCGCATTCTATAATCAGGGCCTAAATTAGCTAACATTGGTGGTACCACTGCTGCACTACATTTGCCTCTTAATTTTAAACACTGTAAAAAAGTTTTTAGTGTGCAACCTCACTAGTTTTGATAACATATATTAATTGAAAAATGTTGAAAAAAGTGATTTTCTAGGTACATGGACTAAAATATTGTTGTATTTTGGAAAACATCACACAAATGCAGATGAAGTTCATGTTTTATGCATTTTATGATTGTTTATGTATTCTATGGAACATATTTTTTTATAACTATGGAAATAGCATCTATTATAATTTTATACTTTTGTTAATTACATTGCTTTAATTGAGGTGTTACCAGTATTCTATAAATTCTTCTAACTGCTTTAAAATGTTATCAGATAACACCTTTTTTTTTTTTCTTTTCAAAATTATTTTTTTTTCATATTATTCTCAGACAACAAACCCTTAGCATTATTACAGATATATCATATAACCAATAAACAAATGATGGGTGATGTCACAAAAAATATTTCTCAAAGTCCATATGATCAGGTCCATAGGTTGTCATATTAGTGCATCCCCGAATACTTATGGGACAAATATAAACATGTATTCAAATATGCTAAAGGCACGAAGAGCCAAACAGGCTCAACATATTATTTTAACATTTCAAAACAAGACATTCAGTAGCATTCTATTTAAATGCAGTAGACAATCTGAATATATTAATAGACATTATTATTGGATAACAAGATTCCCTGGGAATGGGTGTGGCAAGGCCTACTCGCTTAATTATGAAAATAGACAAGGGAACATACAGAGTTAGTGTAAGTCTTATCTGCAGATAAAGATAAACCAAAATGCGCCCTTCCCTCTCCTACCACCTCCTCCTCAGTTAATAATGGATCCCGACCATTGTAATGTTGTGTATTGTAGCTATTGATTCATTGGCCTATCTAGCCTCTGACATTCCTTCCACAGCATCAGCATAGTCTCGTGTGTGTCTAATGTCCCAACTTGCATGTGGTGGTACCTTTCTAAATGCAGTAAAGTGTCTACTTGTTGTTTCCACTCCTCGAGTGATGGTGTTACTTTATTTTTCCAGTGTTTTAGAATCAACATCTTTGCCCCATTTAACATAATTGGTCTAAGGGCGTTAGCGGCCTTGTTTTCAAGACGGGGCAGTGAAAGGAACAGCAATGTTTTGGGACTATTTTGCAAGGATTTCCCTGTAGCTACCCTAATGTGTTCAAGTATCTCTGTCCAATACCGATCCAGCCCTGGGCAATCCCACCATATATGAGTCAATGTGCCCTCACCTCCACACTCCCTACAACACTTTCCTGAGGTTGTTTTATATATTTGCTTCAGTCTGTTAGGGGTGAGGTACCATCTTGATAAAAATGTATAACTTGATTCTTGTACCCTAGTTGAAATTGAAGATTTTTTCGTGATTTGGAATGCTGTTAGCCAATCCTGCAATTCAATATCTTGTTGTAATTCCTTTTCCCAGGTTTTAGTGAATGTAGGCAAAGTTTGTGCGTCTTCTATGAGCAGTAATTTATATAAGATGGATATAGCATGTGCCGTTTGTGTATCATGCAGGCAGAGCATTTCAAATGTCGTGGTCTGCCTAAGTAAGTCAAGTTTTTGACTGTGTGTTTGCAAGAAGTGGTTTATCTGCCTATGCGACAGCCAATTCATGTTATCACCTATTTCAGATTCTTTTATTTTTGCGAGTGGCTTCAACTTACCTCCCTCAGTTAGAGTTGCGAATGTTCGTCTCCCAAGTGGGGTGTTTTGTGTCAAGTCTAGTTCCCTATAGTTCCAGGGTAGTGCTGGGTTCTGACATATGGGGATCAGTGGTGAAATCTGTGTGGATATATTCGCGGTGGTGCTTATGAGCTTGTCCCAGATAGTAAAGAAATCTACATACAGCGGATATTTTTCTACCATGGGCGGTCTGTCCTTTCTAGACAACCACGCTATACCTCCCACATTCCCTGTGCTCAATATGAAGCTGTCTAATTGTACCCATGCCTTGTCTTGGTCATTAAAGCACCAATAGAGCAATGTACGTAGTGTAATCGCCTGTTTGTATGTCTCTATGTTTGGTAATCCCAAACCTCCTCTGTCCCTTGGCAGGTAAAGTGTTTTCTTTGGGATTCTTGGTTTAATACCTCCCCATATGTATTGTTCTATTAGGCTTTGAAGTTTATTTAGATATCTAGGTGGCAAAGGTATGGGAGCCATTTGTAAGAGATATAATAGCCTTGGCAAAATATTGCCCAGCCATTATATTGTTTTATTTTTCCAGTTTGACATATCTGCTATCAAGTTGTTTTCCAATTGTTTATAATTTGCCTGGAAAATCTCCTGTTGGTCTGGAGATATATAGATGCCTAAATATTTCATTTTGGTGTCTTGCCTTCTGAGTGGGCATTCCCGTAGGGTGTTGCTAAGTGTTGCTAGGTCGCATGTTATGTTTAATAATTCAGACTTTGAGAGGTTTAACTGGAAATTTGATACCTTCCCATAAGCTTTAAATACCTATAGCACTCTAGGCAGTGATGTGTCAATGTTTGTCAAAGTGAGTACGATGTCGTCTGCGTATAATGCCAGTTTATAGCTTTTGGTTGTGATAGTGAGACCCGTCACTAGTTTATCCTCTCTAACTGTTTGGGCTAGTGCTTCTATTGTGATCGCGAAGAGTATGGGGGAAAGTGGACAGCCCTGTCTCGTACCGTTTCTAATTAAAAAAAATTCCGAAAGAAGACCGTTCACCTTTACTTTTGCAGTGGGTTTTCGATATAATGAAAAAATCAACTGTATAAACTTGTCGCTAAATTTCATTTTGTGAAGGACTGATTTTAGGAATTGCCAATTTACTCTATCAAATGCCTTCTCGGCGTCTGCAGATATAAGGGCCATTTGTAGTTTATTTAACTGAGCATAGGAAGTCAATTGAAATGTCCTGAGTGTGTTATCACTGGCTTCCCGTCCGGGGACAAAACCCACCTGATCTGGGTGTATCAGACTGGGGAGATATTTATTAATTCTAGTGGCTAAGATTTTAGCAAATATTTTTATATCTGAATTTAATAGTGAGATGGGTCTCTAATTTTCTGGTCTGTCCGGAATTTCCCCGGTTTGGGGAGAACTGTAATGTGGGCTTCCAGCATGCTGTCTGAAAAGCCCCCTTCCCTGAGCAGAGAGTTAAATAATGTGGTCAGTGGCGTTAGCAAGTGATGTATGTACAATTTATAGTATTTTATACTAATGCCATCCGGTCCTGGACTTTTGCCATTTGGCATATTCTTGATGGCTGTTTTAATTTCTTCAGGTGTTATGGGTAAATCTAAGGTGCCCGAGTCCTCTCTATTTAGTTTGTTAAGTTGTACGCCTGCTAAGAAACTATTGATATCTTCCTGTCTACTCTCTGTCTGTATGTTATACAGTGCCCCTTAGTACCTTTTGAAGATGTCAGCTATTTGTATACTGTCTTTTTGAGTTTGGCCTGATGTGTCTATCATATTATGCACATGAGTATCTAGCTGTTTTCTTCGAAGAGCTTTCGCTAAGGATGAACCTGTTTTATCATTAACATCGAAGTAACGCTGCTGCAACTTGTTTGCTTTCCTCTGGTATTCCTTTATCAAATAATTATTAAATTCAGTTTTAATTGTGGTCAGATTATGTAGTATGTCTATAGAATTAGGCTGTCTTTTAAGTTCTGATTCCCAATATCTGATTTGGGAAGTTGTTGAGTTCACAAATTGCCTGTTGTTTGTATTTTCTCTTGCTTTGTGTCTTATGAGTTCTCCCCTCAGTACACATTTATGTGCTTCCCATAGCACTGATGAGGTAATGTCCTCACTGGCGTTTTCCAAAAGTAATGGCCTATAATGGTGTCGAGTTCCGAAAAAATTAGTGGGTTAACTAATATGTGTTCATCCAGCCTCCATAAGAATGGTTTTACTGGAATGCTCGGCCAACTAATAGAGCACTGTACTGGGGCGTGATCTGACCACGTGGTCGGGAATATAGTGGAGTCTTCTATCAATGCTAGCCCTATTTGGTCTGTAATAATGTAGTCAATTCTGGTGTATATATGATGTGGATAAGAATAAAATGTGTAATCCATTTTGTGTGGGTGCATTGTCCTCCATATATCATGCAGTCGGAGTTGTTGCATCTGCGTATTTATGGATTTTATCACCTTGTGGGGTGTGCTGGATCTGCCTAACGATGTATCCCAAGTCGGGTCCAGAGGTACGTTAAAGTCTCCCCCCATCAGAATGATACCTTTTGAGTGTTCCATTATTTGTTAGGTAACTTGTTTGAACAACTTTTGTTGATTTACATTTGGCAAATAAACATTCACCAGTGTGACTTGCGTGTTATAAAGTAGGCCAATCACTATTAGATAGGAACCGTTGGGGTCTTTAATGATGTGCAATGGGCTAAAGTGGATGTTGTTTCTCAAGAATATCCCTACCCCTCTCTTTTTGTGGGTCCTGAGGCCAAGTATGCTGTTTTGTACCTGTTGTTAATGTATTTGGGTTACCTTCCCTTTTTGAAATGTGTTTCTTGTATGTACAATATATCCCCAGACTCCTTATACAACTGGTTGAAGGCTATAGATCGCTTCTCCGGGCTATTTAGCCCTTTCGCGTTTATGGTCAATAATTTTATTTGCCTTGGTTTCATAGTTAAAGTTACGATTTGGTTCTGGACCGCTAGTTGAGTTTTATTACACTGTGCCAAAGTGTGCTAATACCTACGTATGTATAGCCTTTAGTGATGCTGAGTATGTTATGTGTTGGGTTCTCCAAACCTATGAAGCACACTAAAAGTATATAAGTATTGATGTGAGATAATAAATAACAAATATTCTCCTGCAGTGCTGTATGCCGCTAGTACTAGTGTACGTATTTCCTCTCTATAGCTTATCTTGTCACAAAGAGAAGGAGGAGGAAAAGGGAATAAAAGTGAAACTATTCTCTACGTCTCTTCTACACTTATGTCCCTTGTCAGTTGAATTCAAGAACTTATAATATTTAACACAATCACTAACTTATGTCTTAATACTTCTGCAATACAAAACAGTATTATCTAATACAATACAATACAATACAATTGAGGCACTATCCCTGCCCCCAAACCTAACCTGTAAATTAAATAGAAAACATAAACATTGTTAGCATACGACCTTATATCATCTAAGTAAGTTCAGAGTTTTCACTGAGGGTGTCCTTTCAGTTAGTAACCTCTGTACTATGCCTCAGCCTCAGTGTCTTCGGCTGCTAACAGTTCAGACTGGGGTATTTTTCCTTGTGTGTCTGATGTCTTCTTCATGGGTGAGCGTTGGCTGTTCATGTGTGATGTTATTCTTGGTCCTGTGTGTTTTGCACCTTCCAGTTGTTGAATATTGAGCTTCAGGGCCTCACAGAAGTGTGGGAGATCTTCTTTTAAGGATCGCTGTTGTGTTTTCTCTGTTTGCGATGATGCTTACTGGGAAGCCCCATCTATATGCGATTTTTTTTGTTCTCTTAACACATTCGTGATGTAGTTGAGATCCCTCCGTTTTTGAAGAGTGGTTGGACTGAGGTCTTGAAAAATTTGGATGCGGTTTCCCGCATGTGTGATGTTTTGTTTCATTCTGGCGTGTCTCATTATTTTTTCTTTATCTTTAAAATGGAGCAATTTGATAATGACGTCTCGTGGAGGGGCTTTGGGTGGCGGTTTCGCACGTAATGCTCTGTGGGCTCTTTCGAACACCAAGTCTGATGCACTATTGTCTCCCTTAACCGTTCTAAATAGATCCTGCAGACACCCCTCCAGGGCCGCTGGCTGAACAGATTCTGGGATGCCCCTTATTCTTAAGTTGTTTCTCCTGCCCCTATTGTCCAGATCTTCAACTTTTTCCAAAAGTTGATGTATAGTCTCTTCTTGATCGTATGCTAAGCGCGACATATGTTGAATATCCGTATCCATAGTGTTGTGGCTTTCTTCCAAATTGGTGACTCTCTGCGTCACTCGTGATAAATCCCTCTTCAAGTCTCCATATCAACTTTTCACTTCAGTTACTATTTCTTTAATGTCACTTTTAGTGCAAAGTGGCAGAAGGTCTTCTTTTGTAAGTCCTGTGTTGTTTCTTGTTAACGATGTGTCTTCCTCCAAGCCTTCTTGTTGTGTAACATTGCTGGGGGTTGTCGGCGTGTTGTCTGGTATTGGATCAACCGGTTTCAAGTATTTTTGCAGCATTCTGGAACATGGCGTGCTATCAGGCTTATTAACCTTGCGGCCTGGCATTTTGCTTATGCGGTGCAGTCTATTACAGAAGAGTAGTCTGGGTAGTTAGTAGCGCTGCAGGCTTGCTAGGGTTTACACTGTGTTTTCTCACCCAGGAATAACTTACCACCCCTTTATTTATAAGTGCCTGTAGTTTAATGAATAGTGCCTCTGCCCTGTTACCTTATGTATCACAGCTAGTAGCCTTTATCAGTAGTTCTACACTCCCCACTTAGTTTGTGCTGGTGCTTTGCTTACTTTTAGTTATATGGGGTCCTTGCTTGCTCAGCTGTCTAGTTGCCTGTGATTGATGTCAGTGCATGGGGAATGTAAGTGACTGAGCTTAGCCCTTAGATTATGCTCTTCCTGTTTTCTTATGGTATTTTCCTTCTCTTTCACTGTTTTTATTAGTTAACTGTTTGGCTTACTGTTTTTCTTTCCTTTTTCTACAGTATCTGCTCTGTCAGAATGTCACTTTTTCTGTATGGGACAATGCTCTGTCGGCACTGGCTACCCTGACATATAAATAGACCCAATGGGAGGCACGAGTGTTCTTGCACAGTACACCCCGGTATGGAATGAGGTATGCCCAGTTTATTGTATACAATTCTGGGTCTTTTATAAATGCCTAACTTGCGGTTCAGACCCTCTGTCCTGTGCGATGCCGTGAATCCCCACTACTGCCGCTTAACCACGTGGTGTTGCGTCTCTACTCCTTATTGTCAGGTCTCCCCTGATAGCTCCCCGGGCTCTGTACTCACAGTTTCCAGCAGCGCTTGTATTCCAGCTGATATAGTGTGCTGCCTGAGTTAGTGCTCGGTATGTGCCGTTTCTCTTGTTTTATTGTGTCCCCTGCTCGGTGCTCCCATGTGTCTCACAGTCCCTTGTCTGAATAGATCTCTGCCGCTCTCTCCGATGCTTCGCTTATTTTAACCCCTCAGCCGGTGTTCTCAGGCTACATGTTATCAGTTAACTCTGCAGTAAGGGTTTAGTGGTGCAGATGTCTATTAATTAGCCAGGTTTGGGGTGCTAGGGCTTAGGAGCTTTTCAGCACGCAGCCATTTTCCTGAACGGCTAA
>CAJPDP011494613.1:0-11742 GCA_905336975.1 Bombina variegata variegata
GCCAGCATCTAAACTTACATTCTTGCATTTCAAATAATGATACCAAGAGAATAAAGAAAATTTGATAATAGGAGTAAATTAGAAAGTTACTTAAAATGTCATGCTCTATCTGAATCACGAAAGAAACAATTTGGATTCAGTATCCCTTTAATTGATTAAACATTAGAAAATACTACTATTTTAAATACGTTACAACTATTTTCCTGCTTCATTTTAGTTTTCTATGACTTCTACTGGCTTATGGTGTCAATATTAGTTATCGTTTATGTGCTTATCTGCTGCTGGGGGCCAGTTGGCCATGAGCAGGGGTTTTAATCATCCTGATCAGATCAGAGGATGATTTCACTCCGCCTCGTTTGAGGACCACTGCTACTTAAAGGGATGGTAAACTTCTCACTTTTTATAATCAGATCCTGAATGTTAGTGATGTGTTACATGGACTTTAATTGATCACTTCCTATAAAGATGTGCTTTAACTTACTTTTTAATATAGCTACTTCAAAAGTGATATTTTTTTGTGAGCTAACATTTTGAATAGTTTTCCAATCAGCGCTCTATCCATATGGCACTTTTGTTGTAGCTAGAGCGCTGATTGGTATTACTCAGTGGAGCGCAAATATCGCTTTCCCAAAACGATATTTTGCACTCCACTTGTATTCAAGCCCTAAATGTACTCCATGAAATTGATTTATATGTCAAATTTCTTTAACAATGGTGCAATAATTTTCACTGTAGCTTGGACTAACAATCATTATATGACCTTATAGAAAAGTGCTTTTTTTGTATCTAAATATCTCAAAAAGTACTGAACCTATTTACTTCAACTATTCAGGAACTGCAAGTTTAAGGTGAATTGCCAGATTTCAGTCTAATTCATTGAGCCTTTCCTAAACTGTATGCCTTTTGAAAAATAGCCTTTAACATGGAATGCTCTATCAAGCTTAAAATATGGTTGCACTGCCATTCAGCCATAATACATGTTTAATATTGATAAAACTGTAACTACAAAAGCCATTTATTTTCTCCATATTTAGATGTTACACGCAAATCAATACAGATAAGTGTTTCCAGCTATAGATGTTACATCATTATACATTGCTTTGCACTTTGTACGGTGTGCTGACAAAATATTTTTTTACATGACTGGGCTGTAATATTTCACACCATCGCAATCCTTCCGCATAATAATGTGACTGGGATTGTCACATCTCTCAGACAGGCCTCGAGTGAGATAATGATAACGCATTTCCCAGTCAGATAAATGAAGCGGACATGATTGCACAGCCTCCAATCAATACTAAAGGTTTTCTTTTGCCTTCTGCATTATTAACTCATTTTCTTGCCCCGAAGCACCGTAAATGTAACTCTGTCGTGGTGACATATTTTTTCCCCATCTTGCATGTTTCAGTCACAAGGGATTATCGCCCTTCATAGATCTTTCTGCTATAAATATTCAATCTTAAACATTTGCTTTGCTCGCAAGCTTTTTAAAAACCAAGTTCCTTATTAGATATCACAGATAAAATACTACATAAGTTATAAATTAACAATAGCTTGTGTGCAGTATTATCATGATTGCTTCAGCAAATTTTTTTGCCACACATTTACTATTTCTGCTGTAGTAATACAAATTTTGATAGCAGATAAAAAGCATTATGCCAATAGGCCTAGTTTCCATTGAGGGGTAAATTGTGGAAACTGGTGATTAAAACATTTATCTCCATTAAAGTCTGTGGAGATTTTTTTTAATTTAATACCAGTTTCCAAACTTTATCACCTCAATGGAAACTAGGCCTTGGCGATTTTCTTGTCTATTTTAAGTGACATAAGTGACAAAGCAATAAATGAATGCTCCACTATATGTCACAAATATACAACTATATCTGAGAAACAGTGTCTTTTCTGTTACTAGATTTCAAAATATTACATTGCTCATACTGAGTTTATTTTATTGCTATATGTATTCAAATCACGTAAGGGTTTACATTTTCAGCTATTAAAGTCAACAACACTCCTCTTAAAGGGATATTTAGCTAAAAAAACATCATGCACGTGTTACAGTAGGAATTAAACATGTTAAAATATTTTTGAATGAAAAAGTATATATGAGTAATTAAGATCTGCATTAAAGTATTTTAACCATAAAATCAACATTTTGTTACAGGATTTTGCCGTTTCAGAGCAGACCTGGGATAAACCCCTTAAAACCTCTCGATTATCTCCTCTTCTTTGCACATAAAACAGAGTACAGGAGACAGAGTATTTTGAGAAAAAGGAAAAAGAAGAAAAGTTAACATCCATAAATTCTCCATTAAACATCAAAGGATATTTTTAAGCTCATTATATATTGTAGAAATAAAAAAGAAAGAAATAGATTGAGACTTCCTCTGGGCGGGCCAAGTAGCAGCAGCTCAGGATCAGAGCTCCGTAGTTAACGCTGCAACTAAGAACGGTTGAGCACTAAATCCAAGCCCGACTTTATACTACCCTTGACAGGGAACGTGTCCGGGTTCCCGAAAAGTGAGGAGTATACCATCTCTCCCCCACCGAAGCCCTGTAGAGGTGTTTTGAAAAGGCTGCATACTCTACAGTCACAGCTGCGGCGGCCATCTTGCCTGGAATCGAGACCAACAGAGGCGGCAGATGAGAGACGATCTCCCCGGCAGCTGACTCGCAGCGCTAGCTACACAGACTGAGGCTAGAGGACCCTCCAACTACCTCCGGACGACGAGTAGCCACCAGACCTTTTTGACCTCTGAAGCGGAGGTGGCGGGGCAGCTGGGGAACGGACCTTGCTTGACAGCGGAGGGTTTGTGGGGCTTGCCCGATACCTTGGCTGTGACCCTGAGAGACAAGTCAGACGCCGAGCCCTGAAGCGGATCACCAAGGCTCAGGATAAGCAACGGCGCATTGAGCGGGAAAGGGCGTGAAAATCCAGGGCCCGGCGCTGTGGTGCGGATGCACGGAGACCCTGACACGGAACCACTGGCCTGTTCCTAGCTGTCGGCGGAGGCCGGTAAGAGAACTCTCACTTGCACACCTGTATACTACCCACCCAGCGGAGCTAACACCGGTACTCCCAAAGTTGGAGGCCCTGCGGACAACCATCTTACGGCCCGGGTGTGAGTACTACACGGGGGATACACTTGTGGGCTGCAGCGGGGAACAGGGTCATAGAACAGTCCGGAACAGGCCTCTAAGCCCCAAGATATATAGGCCATAATAAGACTGTGTTCACGAGTTGCACTGCAGCCAGTTACTTTACTCTGTGGCATAGGCCTGAAACATACACGTGGGTTACATTTGAGGCCTGCAACATGAACTGAGGGCTTAACCTTAATCCTTACTGATTGCGGTTGTGTCTACTTCCAAAACCCCACAGCACACTGACTTTGGCCAAAAGACACCCCTGATTATAAATATATATCTGTTGCACCACATCCTACCCCTTCCAGCAACAAGCTCCAGCTAGCTCTCTGAGGGAGTGATAGAGGCTATTTTCCACACACCACATGGTTCCTTGCCTTTATCTCCCCTGGAAACTTATTTAACACCGGACCTCACGTTTAGCCTGGGTGGTTGCGGCTTCTACCTAGAGACTGGCCTCAGGGGAGACACTTTATCCTTGCGGGGCCCTCCCTGGACTCAATTGGGGGTTATAACCATTGGACTTTTCACAGAGAGAGTCTCTTTTTTCTTTGACATGCTGAAGAAGAACCAGCATTGCTATATCTTAAATATATATGCCTTATATTTGATGTTGCACTGTCCATAATTGGTGGTTTAACATATGCTGTATTTTATTATCCTCCTGTCTATAGTAGAAAGTTCTCTGTTTGGGGGGACATTTATGCAGTGAATTTGCATGTGCCTAATCATTTTCCTGCATTTATACCATAGGTTAGCTTAAGGTGGTACATACTGACACTGCCACAGACAACATTATCAGGAAGTTTGCTTTCTTTTTTTCAAGTTATGATACACATCTGACACATAACGCATTTCAGAACATAGCTTTGTGTGTGTATGGAGAAATATCTTATCCAAGACCCAATGGCAAACCGCAATAAAAATGCAGAGCGTAGAGCCAGACAGGGTTCAGAAGCTGTAAATCAGGGATCCTCTTATGAGGTCCAGCAAGAACCCCCCCTGCTTGACCCACACCCTATTGTTAAGCAAATCTCCACATTGTTCTTACCGAAAATAGAAAACCTTCAAAAAGGGGTGGATACTCTGACCTCGAGGACACACAGTTAGCCCACACTGGTAAGATAGAAACCCTAGAAAAACACTTTTTAGATTTGCAGCAAAAAGTTGACGACCTTGAGAATCGCTCGAGGCGCAACAATGTCCGCCTGTTGGGGCTCCCCGAGTCAATAAAACCGACAGAGATCTTAAAGTTTGTGGAGACTGTTCTCCCGGAGTTGCTAGATCTCCCAGCTGCCGACCTGAGGGGGAGTGTTGAGAGGGCGCACAGGGTGGGCCCGGAAAGGCCAGCCATGGATCACAATGCACAAGCCCGCCCAATAAAGATTAAATTTCTCCATTTTCAGACTAAGCTTACACTTTTGAGAGCATATAGAAAAGTTGAGAATCTGACCTATGAAAACTCCAGGCTCCTCTTGTTTCAGGACTACTCTGTGGATCTGATGAAGAGACGCAGGGAGTTCTCTACTATTTGTTCTAAATTACATCGGGAGGGGATCCAGGCTTATCTACTGTACCCTGCTAAATTAAAAATTTCAACCCCGAGGGGCCCCAAGTTTTTTGATTCCCCAGGAACAGCACAAGCGTACCTACATATAGAGTATGGAGGTAGGAGCCCACGGGGAGGAAGGGGGGGGAGAGGGGTGAAGAATATTGTCAGGACTACAACGAACCACATTTGCTTTATTACTAAATCTTAAATGGCTGAACTAGCCAGGTGCAGAGAGGGTTTGCCCAAACATAGGGTAACTCCATTGAGGTTTGATGAGCCCAGATTGTGTTAATGTTTAATGTTTATGTTTTTGAACATGTTTAAAGCGTTCAGACTGAGCTTGATGGCACATGTCTTGGATCCATTTCTTTATACAATGTTATTGTTATGTTGGAACACTGAATGTTTTGATAAAGATGCCCTGGCAGACTATTTCAAGAAAGGTGAAGTAAAATGTTATAGAAATTGTATAGAGCTCATAGCCGGGCTGATATCTCTGACATTGTCAGTTCGCCACTGCATTAGTAAAAATGAAGGTTTTCGCCACATTAGATTAACATCCATTGGTTATGACACAAAATATGGTTTAACATGGATCACGATGATAACTCTGTTTTTCTTTTCAACGCAGCAACTGATCAGGTCTGGTTGGTGGGGCCCGGTGAGGAGTTGGTGTGAGAATGGGCTGAGCCGGAAGCCTCTACACAATCCATGGTGGTATGTCAAGGAGAAAGGTGTGTTTTTTTTTTTCTCTCCCTCTTCTCCCCCTCTTCTCTTTCCTCTCTCTCCCCCTCCCGCCCCCCTCCCTCTTCCAGCTACCTGCCTGCCCCCCCTCAGGATTACAACACTATGCAAGCCTTCCTATCCTGTATTATGTACGTGCGCGTAGGTGCTAGTTTGAAAATTAAGATTTAATCTGTACTCGTGGAACATAGGGGGTATACATTCCCCCATTAAGAGGAAGTCAATCCTAACGCATCTTAGGAAAAAGCGTGCAGAGATTGCTTTCCTGCAGGAGACACATCTCTCAGACACAGAACATGATAAGCTCCGCACTGACTGGGTAGGGAGGGTAGAATATGTCTCTTACAAAACAGCAAGTAGGGGGGTGGCTATACTTTTCGGTAAGCAGTTAGACTATGAAGTTCTGGAAGTACTTAAAGACCCCGAAGGTAGATACATAGTGATACAGATCCGCATTCTAGAGAAAGTCTACACCTTATGTAATATTTATGCCCCGAATCAAAAAGACAGGAAGTACTGGGACACCTTAATACGCACTCTTACACCCTATCTTGGTACACACATCATACTAGAGGGGATTTCAACCTGGCCCCAAACCCACACTGTGATAGACTTAGGGACCCCAGTAGGTGTACGGACGGGAAACTGCCCAAGGTGTCGGACAAGTTCGAAAAAGAGATCTTTGCGAGACTGGGCAGTTCGTTAGATGTCCTAGATGTCTGGCGGGAACACAATCCCGATGGACGGGACTACACCTGCATATCTCGGGCAACCCCCTCCATGTCACGTATAGACCTCTTCCTGATTTCCAATGCGGTGGTCACCCAAGTAATTGACACAAAAATTGGAGAGGTCATTGTCTCAGACCATGCCCCCATAGCTCTCTTTCTCGACACCACTCCTAGAATGTGCAGTAGACGTACTCTACGATTCCCCAAATACCTAGTGACCTCCCAAGAATTTCAAAACCATTTAGTGCATAGCTGGGATGATTATAAAACCAACAATATGCAGCATCTTGACACGCCAGAACTATTTTGGACAACGGCCAAGGTTGTTTTCGCAGGCAATATCATAGCATATTTGGCGCGTAGGAGAAGGCAATGTGTAGAGAGAGCAGAACGGTTACGGGCTGCCTTAGCAGATGCTTACCGTGACTACTGTGCCACCCCCTCTAGCCAAAACTATCGCAAATACGCGAGCACCAAAACAGAATATGATGCGCTTCTTGCCCACCAGGCCTCGCAGGCACTTTTACGGACTAGAGGTAAATATTACC
This sequence comes from Bombina variegata variegata, assembly GCA_905336975.1. Taxonomy (NCBI): domain Eukaryota; kingdom Metazoa; phylum Chordata; class Amphibia; order Anura; family Bombinatoridae; genus Bombina; species Bombina variegata. Next base: position 6,723 of record CAJPDP011494613.1, read on the forward strand.
GCTACGGGGATAAGTCGGGAAACTTTTAGCAACACTGGTAAAGTTGCCCACCTCCTCCAAACGAATTGCTGCGGTTAGAGTGGGAGGAAAAGTTCTTCGTGATTCCACTTCCATAGCAGAGGCGTTTGCCTCGTATTACTCTTCCCTGTATACCAGTGGACTCCCCTCTGGGAATGAGGCGAGAGACAGGTTCTGGGAGACTGTTAGACTCCCAAAGATTACTGAGGACCAGTTGGACAAATTGAACGCTCCTATCGGGAGGGAGGAAATTGAGAGAACTATTATGTCCATGTCGTTAGGTAAGACCCCCGGTCCCGATGGGCTACCGATCGAGTTCTACTGTATGCTTAGGCCTCAAGTGGTCCCGACCCTCGTGGACCTATTCGCTTGTTACTTCAGAGAGGAAAAGATACCCGCTCCTGAATTTCTTGCGGCCTCCATTACGTTGATCCCGAAAGCGGGGAAGGATGGCTTGCTACCCGAATCTTACAGACCGATTTCTTTATTGAACTCGGATTACAAGATCCTTACCAAACTGTTTGCTGAGAGACTAAAATTTATCTTGCCCATCATTATACATGAAGACCAAACGGGCTTCATGCACGCACGATCGTCCGTGGTCAATGTGCGCAGGGTTTAACAGATAACCCAACACTTTTGGGCTGGATCCCGGAACTGTGGAAAAACGGATAGACCGGAGGCCTTCCTGCTGTCTCTTGATGCAGAGAAGGCCTTCGACCGGGTAGAATGGAGCCATCTGTTTAATACCATGGCCCAGGCCAGCTTCTCTGGCCCTTTCCTTACTCTTATTAGAAACCTTTACCACTCTCCACAAGCAAATATTCTGGTAAATAATGTGCTCTCACCCAGCTTCCAACTACACAGAGGCACAAGGCAGGGGTACCCCCTGTCACCCCTGCTTTTCAATATAGCACTAGAACCCTTGGCCATTAAGTTGAGGCAGGATTTCCCTGGCATTGATATGGCAGGAGTCCCACAGCATCTGGCGCTTTACGCAGATGATATGATCCTCTTTGTACAAGACCCCAAATTGCACCTGCGTCACATCATGAGAGACCTCGATGACTTTGGCCTATTCTCTGGCTATAAGATAAACATTCAAAAGTTGGAGATCCTTTGGCTCAACAAGCTCACAGACACTGATGAGAAATACCCCTTTACAGTTGCTAAACATGATATCATGTATCTGGGTGTCCAGATCTCAGCCAATCCCAACAGGTTATATGCTGACAACTTGACACCCATCTGCGCTAAACTGCAGGCTCAAATGAGCGGCTGGAGAGCACTGCCATTGTCATTATCGGGAAGGATCAGCCTACTCAAGATGGTGGTTCTCCCCAGACTGCTGTACCCGCTACTTATGCTTCTTTTGCTCTTGAGCAAATCTGATATTAAACTCCTGAACACTGCAGTGAAGGACTTTGTATGGCAGGGGAAAAAAACCCGGATATCGAGAGACAAATTAAACGCGAATTTCCTTAATGGAGGCTTGGCACTTCCGGACTTCCGACTTTATAACTGGGCCGCATTGATCCGCTTGGTTGTGGACTGGCAGGTTGGCACACATCATTTTTGTCGACCGAACCTGGAACAGGCAATACTAGGAGACGTGTCCCTAGCCTACCTTCCACATGTTACCGACTCTAAATCACTGAATGCCATGGGCCTTAGTGTGCTGTTCAAGGATCCACTGCGAGCTTGGCAGCTGGCGCACAGGTATCTGGGAAAGACATGTCGTGCCTCATACTACCTACCTATAGGAAAAAATCCAGACTTCCCCGCTGGACTTGAAACCTTGCCCTTCAAGAGTTGGGAGAGGAAGGGACTGACGTCGCTTAAACACCTGATGGACCCTCTTACCAAGACGGTCAAAACGTTTGACGCGCTGCAGAGGGAATATGACTTACCTAGAACCCATTTCTATGCCTTTCTCCAGGTGCGCCACTATGTTGGGACACTGGTCAGAGACAACCCTGACTTTTGGGAGGGCTCCCCTTTCCGCCTCACACAATCACTATACACAATGGGCAGATTCTCACTCTCGGGAATATATCAAACATTGCTACACCATCGTCTCACAGGCCTCCAACCATCCATACTAGCGGGCTGGGTGAGAGAGGGTTTGGGGGAGTTCACATGGGGGGAGGTAAAAAATAGCATGGAAAAGGTGAAAAAGACAACACTGTCTGCAATGTACAGGGAAACCCAGATACGCTTCTTACACAGGGCATATTTTACTCCGAGAGTAATGGCAAAGTGGGTACATACCTGGTCGAATAGATGTGCTAAGTGCGCAGTGACAAACCCAAATCTGCTACACTATATATGGGGGTGCCCACCAATTAGACAGTACTGGGGCAAAATACAGTACTGGCTGAAAAAAAAAAATTGCAGATACAGCTGGATATACAGCCTGAAACTGTCATACTTCTAACCTGGGACGAACGGCACAAACAATTTGACTCAATACTGAGCTTAGTAATCTTAGTGGCTAGAAAACACATATTGAAGCACTGGATAGCGAATGCAGGTCCTTCTTTCAAAGGCTTTAAAAACATGCTGCAATCCCAAATGTTTATAGAACAAATGGACGTCAGGTTGGATGTTCAAAACAGACTAGGTTTATTTCTGCGAAAATGGCGCAGAATTATTTTAACTTTTGAATTGGAAATACAGAGGTTAGTTTTGAGGCCTTTCAAAGACTCTGTCGTCTTCATGGAAGACTCTCTAAGAGGAGACTGGGAACACTTATTTAGCGGAACTGAGACTAGATAGGCAACATCATACCCTACGGTCTCCCCTTCGCCACTCTCATCAGACTCATCTCTCTCCTTTCCCTTGACCTCCTCTCTTCTCTGCTCCCCCCTTCTCTCCCTTTTTTTTTTCTCCTTGGCCGGGCCCCCACAACCATCAAAGATCTTTTCTCTCGTAGGATCTGTAATTAGTAGTAGTTAGGTTTAAGTGTAGATAGTTAACTGGTTAGTTTGGGAATGGAAAAAAAAAAGTATGAAAATATGAAGGGAGGGGGTGCATTCATAGCAGCAGTACTTTCTTTTACTAGGTATGTACTCATCTGCACGGATGAAGAAAGATCTGGACCAACATAGGTCAACGGAAATGTGTTCTATATTTTTACCTGTTATGACGATATCCAATTTTTATTATTTGTACTACCTACTGTTGTTGCATGTGTGTGCTTCACTCTCTTCAATAAAAATGATATTCTAAAAAAAAAAAAAAAAAAGAAAGAAATAATTGTCAATAGATTGTGGTTTACCTAAATATTTTGATCACCTTATATTCTTGTGCTTTACAATTTGTTACAACCCCCCCAATAATAATTATAATGTGTAAATATATTCTTTTATACATATAAATGCCCCCAGGAGGGACAAAGTGGACCGGGAGGGGGGTATGACCAGATCCTAGGCCATGGAGTGGTGAGGTGGGAGAAGAGGGTTAGGGGGCAGAGCTAAAGGGAAGGGTTTAAATAGGGGTGTCAGTGGGAGCCGTTAGGCTTAAGCTAAGGAAGCTAAGATGGCTTCAGTAAGGGGGTTGATTGACCAGGTGAGAAGTTTAATGGCAGAGAAGGGACTCACCTGGTTGCAGAGGCAGCTTGAGCAAGTGGAGGAGGCTGACACGGCAGTAGCGGGTACGGCTGTGGAGGGGCCAGCAATTCTGCAGGAGCTTCACGGGCGGGCTGCGCGTTGCTCTCTTCCGCCGTAGAGGCTAAGCCCTTCAATCAGGGGAAGGCAGCGGTTGAGGAGCAAACGTGGTAAGGAGGTGGGAGCGAGCACAGCTGGAGCTGGTAGAGGGCCATGGAGACCAAAACGGAGTGCCGCGTTAGCAGCGGTGTCTCCCGCGGAGGTTAGCTGTGGCGGTAGAGGGAGGCACAAAAAGAAGCAGGCCAGGAGCTGTGACGTCAGCGCTAGGGAAGTGCGAGACGAAGGCGGCAGCACAGTGGAGGCCACACGGCGAAGCAGTATGACAGGAGGACAAAGGAGTAGTGAGAGGCAGAGGGTTGAGGAGGTAGTAGGAGATGTGGGGACAGTGGTGGTTGGGAGTGAGGAATGCCAACGGTGGGGCATGAGCAGTGGGGTAGGTCAAGGGGCTGGTCCTGTGGTGGATGGAATCCAAAGGGGGGCAGTAGTGGAGGAATATGAAGGAAGGGGAGTGGGTGCAGGCTTGGAGGGGTCAGTGAGGGGGCTCCTACAGGGTATAAGGGCCACAGTAGGGGTTGCAAGGGTAAGGGGAGCAGAGGGTGTAAGGCCCATAGTAGGGGATGTGAGGGCTAGGGAGGCAGGGGATTTTGGGAGACAGAGACAAGGGGTACCTGGGGAGCAGCAGGGTAGGTGGGAGAGAGCGGGGGGCTTGAAGGCAGGGGGGGGTTGGGTATGGTATGCTGGAGGTGACTGATGAGACTGTACATTCTTTTTTAGATCGGGAGGAGCTGGACGGCACCCCTGGGGATCTGAGGGGATTGCCCGCAGCACAGACGGCTTCACGGGACCTGGAAGAGGACATGCTGTGGGTCAATGACTCCTACAGCGACTTTGCTGGTGAAGAGGCCACAGAGGGGCTAGAACGAGGTCGGGAGGATATGGCACAGGTAGGAGACACGGCTGTGCTGATGCAGCTGCTGCTTTCCCTGATGCCCGGGGGGGGGCAGGTGGGCAAGGGATGGCGGTAGGTGAGTGAGGAGCGGAGGGCAGACAGGCAGGGCAGTGGTTAGGGAGGGGAGGGGTTTAGGGGGAGGGCACCATATGACCACTTCTCCCCTTTCTCAGAGACATGCTCCAGCCAGTTCCAGGAGTGGGAGGCATGAAAGGAGCAGTTCTAGGGCTAGACGGCAGAGGGTGGGATCCCGGACACCACAGAAGAGGTGCAGAGAAACGGACAGGCACGCGTCACCCACGTGGGGTAGGTTAGTAGCAGAGCCTAGGGATAGGCAGAGGAGTGAGAGAGCACAGTCAAATAGGAGTCAAGTGGAGAAAGATAG
>CAJPDP011495372.1:0-13601 GCA_905336975.1 Bombina variegata variegata
ATATATAAATATATACAGAATACATACATATATATAAATATATACAGTATACATATATATATATATAAATATATACAGTATACATACATATATATATATAATTATATATATATATATATATATATAAATATATACAGAATAAAGGGTGTGAAAGCGCTGAAATAGGAAAACCCAATAATGTCCAGAGTATACCCAATACTGTCCAGAGTATACCCAATAATGTCCAGAGTATACCACTTACTAGAAAGGACCTCAATGGTATGAGGTAACTTGCCACAATCAGCGAGGGAGAGACCTCCGGTGTGCCACTGGTGGAGAAACTTCCTGGAGTATGAAACTTTCAGAGACCTGATGTATGTCTTCCTCTCAGGAGGTGATCAAAACTCATGCGTGTCCCAGAAACATATGAGAAACAGAAGCACACTATTGTGTAATACTCTTGATTTATTGCATAAAAAAATACATAAAATAAAGATTTTGCACTCACATGTTAGAACATCAAACACTATGAGGTATGTTACAAGCACATATAGATAAAATGAACCTCTAAATATATTGTGTTCCTTTATCTGTAGTTGGCTCTTAAGTTCAATGCCCAGCATGTAAACTTGTAATCAGAAATAGTCCCATAAAAAATGGTATGCTGCTAACCCCTAACAGTTGGCAGCTACTAAATAAAATACATAAAACAGTGTGATTCAATATCCCTTACACGTTTCAAAGGCTTTTTTTTGTAAATAATCCTTCTTTCTCAGAGGGTCTTAGCTGAATCACCAAACTCAGCGTCTAAAATGTACTGTGGGCAGCGGCACACCCTTCAATCTGATTGGATAAAACCATATCATGTGATCATTTGTAAAGTATTGCATTGCCCGGTTAGGGCTCATTTGTATGCACTTTTATTACTATTGTGTTTATATTAATGAGTCACTTGTAAATAAAGTTACGTGTGAATAAGTGCCCATTATGGATAAAAAAAAATATTTCTTTGTTATATTTGCCTCATACTTGTAATATTTGCGATGTGTGTGTAGACACGCCCCATTAGTTGTGGGATTGGTCAGGGGGTGAAAATACTTCTCTGACGTATATATAAATAAATTGAATGAATATTAATTCTTATATTGATGTAATCCCAAAAGGATCACAGCACAGTGGGTAGAGTGCACGGAAGACCAAGGGCACTGCCACAGCCCTCCAATATTCAGCAAACACAAGACAGACTCCAGCACTCCAATTGATGATGTAATTACGTTCAGCGTATTAAGCAATCGGTAACAAGTTATAAAATGCCACATAGTGAATTTTTTCTTTAACTTTTGCTAGTTTTAATTTAGTTTCTAATGAGCTGGTAAGAATGTATAAGTGTAAACGCTCTAGTTATAATTTATTCCGGTCTCTCATATGTCTTACGGGGGTAATCCCTCCCCCTACATGGTCCTAATGCTACAATTGGTCGAATCCCTCCCCCTACATGGTCCTAATGCTAATGCTACAATTGGTCGAATCTAGAGCACTCCCCTTACTTATTTATTCTGTACTTCACGTGTGTCTGCTGTTAGTTCTAAAATTACTGATCATATTGGTTTATAAAATCATGATATAATATGCATGCGGTGGGAACAATCAGATGTATGTGTAGCTACTCTGCACATATTTGTGTATTTGTCATACTCCGTTGTTAAAGAGAATTGTGTTCTTTACTCTGAAACCCAATAGAATATTTTTATATATTTTGATAGGCTCATAATGTTGTATTTAGTTAAATATGAATAAAGATTACCAAATAATTGCACTGGACCCACATGCACTATTAGTGGCGACCCATCATACCAAATATGTCCTTCAATCAGAGAACATGTGCCATTTAAAATATGGGCTTGCAGTCCCTATATTTTTCCTCTGTGTATGACAAACCAATGTATACAGTAACTAAAATCAAGGAGTATAACCTAACTCCTAGTAATCCAATATAGGTTATGTTGAACTTGGGACACCTATTTTAGTGTCCTCTTTTTTCCAAAAACAAGGGGTTGTACCTTACATATATACTTTGGATACAATAGCCCTGTTCTACACCTATATGATACTAGATTCATATTAATCTACCAAAAAAGCTGCTAAGTCAATATCTTTGTTTAAACCCTTTGGATTCATTGTATTCAATGAATGAATCCAAAAGGTTTCCCTTCTCCTTAGATGAATTTCCCTAGGTATACCTGCTGGTTGGGTTTTATTGTGTTCACATAGTGTGCCTCTTAGGCAGGTCGGATCACTGTTATGGTGTGTCCTAAAATGTTCAGAGAGACTGTGTTTTTTCTCTCCCTTCTCAATATTCCTAACGTGTTCGAAAAGTCTGGTTTTATATGTTCTGGTCGTGCGACCTGTATACTGTAGTTTGCAATTGCATTTCAGTAGATACACCACGTGATCTGTTTTGCAGTTTGTTAATGACTCTAGTTCGAACATTTAATTATTATTATTTGCTGTGGAGATAACATATTTTGTAGGTTTACTACTATTGTAGTGATGGTTACATGTAGTGCAATTCAAATGATTATTATTATTTGGTCCCTGTGTGGTTTGAGTTTTATTTTTTCTTATTTTACTGGGCACTAAAAGAGATTTCAAATTCTTGTTCCTTCTAAAGACTACTTGAGATTTAGCTCTTGGGACCTCTTTTAGAAAGGCGTCTTTCTTCAGAATATGCTAGTGTTTATTTAGGATTTTTTGTATGTCCTTTGCTTCTTCATTATATGTAGTTATAAGCATAGGTGTATGTTTTCTTTTTTTCTTAGGCTTTAATTTCAAAAGGTTATTTCTATCCTTTATTTTAACTTTTAGAAATGCTTTCTTGATATTATCCCTATTATAGCCTTTGTTAGTTAGTTTTTCCTCCAGTATTTTAGCTTCCTTCAGAAAATCCTCTTCTTTTGAGAAATTACTTTGAATTCTTTGAAATTGCCCATACGGAATGCTTTGAATCCAGGCCGGATGGTGACTGCTGGATGCATCCAAATAACTGTTACTATCTGTAGGTTTTCTGTACAGCTTAGTCATGATCTTATTATGTTCAGTAAAAAGAATAAGGCCAAGGAATTCTATCTCCTCTGCATCTATTTTATCAGTACATTTTAAATTAAATTCATTGTCATTGATATATACTAGAAAATCAGAGTATATCTCTAAGTCATCTCCCTCCCATACCAGGATTATATCATCAATGAACCTTAGAAATGTTTTTATATGCTTGGCAAATGGGTTATTTTGCCAAATATGAGTTTCTTCCCATAGGCCCATGTACAGGTTGGCGTATATTTTTCTGTACATTTTTCTCTGAAGGAAACACTTCCTTCTCTGTTACTGTGTTAGCTGCATTCTGGAATCCTATTTGTGTTTTATGTAGCACATACTTTTTAAGTGCTGCTTATTTCTGACAACACTACGTTGGGGTCAGGGGTATTCTACTTTCCTCTAAATCATTTACTTTCACTTTATACAGGTGTTTGGTTTATCACTGAGTTTGCAGCTGACTGTGTTTTTTTGTGTATTTGTTGGTGTATTGTTTTTTTGTGTCAAATCACTACAAGTGAACAATGCAGAATTTTGAATATGGGGCATACTTTTACCCAAATACAAAACTCAGAAGACTTTTCATAAGTGAAGAACAGATAGTCTTAGAAGATAATTTAGAGTTTACTAATCCAAAATAGCTATTTGAAAAATTAGAAAAAATAAGTAAAAAAACAACTACAAAACTGGCATGATAGCTTTAATTTGGAAAGATATGTAAAATACCAGATTGTACCGCAAGGACTTAAATTTAAAAAAACACTGATTCTTGAGGAAACTGAGATTGAATTCCTGTCTGAATGGGATTCAGCTTTAACAGACTGCTCTATGACTTTAATGAACATATTGATTAAATACAGAAACAAAAAGGTGAATATGTTTACAGAACAAATGAATGAAATAAGACAAAAAATAAATTCATTTAAGGGAGATGTATATTATATGGAATTAGATAAAGAAAATAAAAACAAAATAGACAGATTTCAGAAAATAGTGGAGAATAAGAAAAAGAATACATTTCTTAGAGATTACACCATGTACAAAAATAAAATAAAAGAGGACCAAGAGGTTTCCTTGAAATTAGGCTTCACATATAACACTACGAGTGGAGACACACCAAAGATAACAAATAATACTGCTACTATAGATGATATTGAAGATATACACTTTGAACAAATATACTACCCTAACTTCTCAACTAATCAATACTATAAACAAATTAATAAAAGTGGTCAGGAACAACCAAAAGAACATCCACGTAATAGTCAACACACGTACCCTAATAAGAACAAACAGACACCAAACCACTATAATAGAGGAGAAATCAACAGAATAAAAAATAAGGGTTACAAACCACATTTTTTAGAGTCATGCCAGTATCAAAACAACCATCACATACATTATCCGCAAGCCTACAATCGCCCACCATATGCACCAAACAGAGCAGGAATTATCAAATGAATTATCAAATGAACCATCACCCAGAGTACACCCCCTTGAACCAAACACCAAACTGGAGACAAAAAACAAACCAGACAAAAATGAGATGGGAAGAAGAAACAGAGGATGAAGAGCAGGCAGAAAATTACAACATAAAAGAATAAAATCAACAAAGTTATAGAAAAAACACATATAGACAGTATTAGAAAAAACAAATGTTTAATCCATCAAACAGGGAACTTACTGGGGAAGAATCTAATATACTCAGTAAAGGGCTCTCGTTTGCCCCCACTAAGGGACCTAACTCCTTTGAACTCTTTATTGATCTGCATAAATATGTCAGGAAACTGACACTAAGCAGACACTTTCAGAAAGCTAAAATGGATAGGATTAAGAATATGTCAGAAATAGACACCAATTCATTAAATGATGAAGATCTAAATGTACTAATAGATCTGGAAGAGCTCTACAGTGAGGGAAATGAAAGAGATACCTTTTTAAACAAAAATGAGGGAAACAATAATACAAAAGTAGAATTTAAAAACGACACCACATTTAAACCCACCTCCACCTTTTTTCCAACTCAATCTAAGGGGTACTTTATACCGGTGTTCGCAAAAATAGAACACGAAGAACTAGACAATCTTTGCACTTCATATAAAATCAAGAAAGATAACTTAAAGTAAATGTAAATTTTGATGCTTAAGTGCCCGGTTTTTAAAAATTTGATTAAAAACAGGGGCACTTTAATTCATCAAAATTTACATTTCACTCATGTTGGGAAAAAATACTTACCTTTTAATCTTGACAGCCACTCCAGCTTCCTCCACCCGTCGCAGAGCCTCTTCCTGGGTCTAAAATGAGGAATCCGGCTTCCTCCAATCACAGCGTTAATTCAGACACTGATTCCCCTGGGGGGAAGCAGTGATTGGAGGATGACCAATCCATAATTTCTGACGTCAGAAATGGCTTGCGACGACCGGGGAAAGCTGGAGCAGCTGTCAAATTTGAAGGTAAGTATTTTTTCACAACACAAGTGAAATGTAAATTTTTATTAATTAAAGTGCCGAGGTTTAACTAAGAAGGAGAAAAATATCTTGAATGATCTAAAGGATAATAATGATATTATCAGAGCAGCAGATAAGGGAGGTTGGATAATTTTACAAAATAAAATGGAATACACTGAAGAAGCTGAAAGACTACTCTGGGATACAAACACCTATGTCAAGCTAAAAGCTGACCCTACACAAATATTCCTTAAAGAATATAAAAATCTATTAGACACAGGTAAAGATGAAGGGGTTCTAAATGAAGATGAATTTAACTTCCTTCATCAGGATACTCCAAAAACGGCCACATTCTACCATCTTCCCAAAATCCACAAGGATTTGGTCAACCTTCCCGGGAGACCGATCATTTCTGGTATTGGATCTTTGACTACCAAATTATCAGAATTTGTGGATTCATTTCTACAACCTTTAGTACCTAAGTTAAAAACATACATTAGAGATATTCCAGATGTTATTAACAAACTCACTAACTTGGAATGGAGAGACAATTATAGGGGGGTTACACTAGATGTTTGCTCCCTTTATACAAATATTCCACACACAAAAGGAATTGAAGCTATCAAATGCTGGCTTAAGGAAAGCACTAATTTAGAAAAAAATCCAAACAGAATTTCATCACTGAGGCCATTAAATTTGTTTTAGAGAAGAATTATTTCCTCTTCAATGAAGTGTTCCATTTACAGATTGGTGGTACAGCTATGGGGGCAAAATTCGCCCCCAGCTACACCAACCTGTACATGGGCGTATGGGAAGAAACTCATATTTGGCAAAATAACCCATTTGCCAAGCATATAAAAACAGTTCTAAGGTTCATTGATGATATAATCCTGGTATGGGAGGGAGATGACTTAGAGATATACTCTGATTGTCTAGTATATATATATATATTCTTTTTACTGATCATAATAAGATAATGACTAAGCTCTACAGAAACCCCACAGATAGTAACAGTTATTTGGATGCATCCAGCAGTCACCATCCAGCCTGGATTCAAAGCATTCCGTATGGGCAATTTCAAAGAATTAAAAGAAATTGCTCAAAAGAAGAGGATTTTCTGAAGGAAGCTAAAATACTGGAGGAAAAACTAACTAACAAAGGTTATAATAGGGATAATATCAAGAAAGCATTTCTAAAAGTAAAAAAAATGGATAGAAATAACCTTTTGAAATTAAAGCCTAAGAAAATAGAAACCATACACCTATGCTTATAACTACATATAAGGAAGGAGCAAAGGACATACAAAAAATCCAAAATAAACACTGGCATATTCTGAAGATAGACGCCCTTTCTATAAAAGGTCACACAAGTGAAACCTCAAGTAGTCTTTAGAAGGATCAAGAATTTGAAATCTCTTTTAGCGCCCAGTAAAATAAGAAAAAATAAAACTCAAACCACACAGGGTCAAATAATAAAAAGAATTGGTTACAAACAAATACAAAGGGCTTGAATTGCACTGCATGTAACCTTCAGTCATTGTAAACAATTGTTAGTTATAGAAACACACTTGCAGTGTATTAACCAGATGATTAGATGTTATTGTCACAGTTATGTTATCAATAAGTATTGTAAGTAACAATTGAGTCTGAAGTGTATGGTCACCTTCATATAAACCTTTAAGAAGGTTGTAATAGTTTTGTGACAAGGGGTAACCCAGTATAGAGAAAGGGAAATCTCCTTGTCTTAATCTAGCCCCTCAGGTGATCACAGAGTTAATGTTAGGACTCTGAGATCTATACGACGTAATAGAGTCTTACCTGCAAGGCCAGCTGAAACAGAGTTACCCCAGAGATGGTAGTGCGGGTAACGTAATGCAGGTTGCCATGAATGACTCGTGGGAAATGTCCCGTAGCGCTTCCAGGCACAGACAGGGAGAAGTGCTAAGGTCTGTATCTGATGATGTCACCCGCCTTCTTTGCGGGTGTCAGGATCACTGAAAGCGGCAGCTTAGTAGACGAAAATGGAGGAACAGGACAAGGTACAGGATGATGCTGTAGGATTAGGCAGAAGCGGATTTCAATGTAGATTGCTAGAGAGAAGGTCAGAGGAGTAACTAAAGCTTCCTCTGTGCTTCAATAAACCAGCATTGACTGGTAGGATGCGGAGACTTAAGTAGAGGTAGGAGGTTAATAGGAGGAAAGAAGTTAAAGGGCCAGCAGGATCTGACATAGCCCCCCACACAAGCAACCACTGTGAGGTTCTAAGGTTGAGGCCAATCAGGATTCTGGCGGTGAAACACTGAAATGAGTCTAGGTGCAGATAGGTTTGAGGCCGGTTCCCAAGAGTCTTCTTCATGTCCATAGCCAGCCCAATGCACCAGATAGTAGAGATGTCCATGGCGTCATTGGGAGTCAAGGATACTATGTACCTCATATTGGGGGTCAGGGTCAATCTCAGAGGTGGCCTGGGGGTCCATAGGTAAGGTAGTATCAGAGCAAGATGGCTTCACTAGGGACATATGGAAAGTTGGGTGTATACGATATGATGAGGGCAAACGAAGCATAACAGTAGATGGGTTGAGAATAGACACAATGGGGAATGGTCCAATGAACAATCTGTTTAACTTACGACAAATGCTATGCAACTTAAGATTCTTTGTAGACAACCAGACCAGCTGTCCAATGGCATAAGTAGGTTGTTTGTGATGTCTTAAATCATTGAACTTCTTTTGAGATGCCTGAGCTTGTTTTATATTTTCGGAGACAGAGGAATAGACGTGTGATATCTCATTTACCAGATCATTTACTTTAGGACAAGGTGAATCAACCGTGGGCAGGAAGTTGAAACGTGGGTGTTTACCATAATTGAAAAAAGGGGTGTAACCAGTGGAGGAATTAACATAATTATTATAGGCAAATTCCGCTAGGGCTAGATATGATGCCCATAAGTCCTGGTGTTGGGAGCAGTAACACCTGAGGTATTACTCGAGCCATTGGCTCGTTAGCTCCGTTTGCCCATTGGTCTGTGGGTGATAAGAAGTGCTGAGATGTTGATCTATATAAAGTGCTTCTCACATCCTCCTCCAGAGGATGTGAATTGAGTCCCCCTGTCACTGAGCACTGTAGTGGGTAACCCATAAAGATTTACAATATCCTTAATGAACATATCTGATGTCTGAGAGGAAGTAGGTAGGTTCTTTGTAGGTATGAAGTGATCCATCTTAGAAAAGACATCCACAACAACAAATATGGTGGTGAAGGTTGATGAGAGTGGTAGATCAACTATGAAGTCCATTGAAATCATCTTCCAAGGACCTTGAGGTACTGTGAGGGGTTGGAGTAGTCCAACTGGATGTTTACAAGAGTGTTTGGAGGTCTCACAAACTGAACAACATTTTACATGATCTTCCACAGCTTTGTAAATATTGGGCCTACAGAAGGATTGTTTTAAATGTTCAAAAGTTTTTTGTGTTCCCACCTGTCCTACTAAGGGTGAGTTATGTATTTCTCTAAGAACCCGAGGACGCAAAGATCTAGGTATGTAAAGTCTTTGTTGATTGAACAAAAGTCCTTGGTGATTAGGCTCTAGTTTATAAAGTTACTTATTGGTTTTCGACTATGTGGGCTACTTTAATCATAGGTGTCAGAGAGGTGAGGAATCTGATTAAAAAATGTTTAGGTATGACAGTGGAGGGAGTAGTATTATAAAAAGGCCTGATATTCATCCGTGAGAGAACGTTTGCTCTCTCACGGATGAAATTTTGTGAACACAGAGGCGCCTCTTAACCTTTCTATCAACTCTAGAATCAGAGGAAAGGGGTACCTGTTTTTTCTGGTCTGTTTATTCAGTTCACGGTAGTCAGCTATGGGTCTCAATGACCCATCCTTATTCTTCACAAAGAATATCCCTGCACCAGCAGGGGATGTACTGGGTCTAATGAATCCCTTCCTTAGGGTTTCATCTATGTATGATTTTAGGTGTTCTAACTCTGCACAAGAAAGCGGGTAGATATGACCAAAAGGAATGGTCACCCCTGGTAGTAGGTCTATTGGGCAATCATAGGCCCTGTGAGGTGGAAGGGAATCTGCATCCTTTTTATAGAAAACATCTAAAAATTAATGGTAGTGTTGTGGTATGACAGGTTCTGAAATGAGGCATAGACTGGTTGAGATATTACTGGACCTAGGGTTATGACATGATGGAAGAGAGATATTTAGGGTTACCCAATAAATACTGGGTTTATGTTTTTTGAGCCAATTCATGCCAAGTTCAATATCATACATAGGTAATGGTATCACATCAAATACTATTTCCTCTGTAAGACCTGAATGTGTGGAAAGAGTGAGTGGAATAGTTTGATGTATGATAGGACCTGATGTTAAGAGAGTGCCATCAATGCTTAGTGAGTATAGGTATTTTATTAATATTTACAAAGTGTTGGTCGACAAAATTGCCACATGATCCTGTGTCAATGATAGCTTCAGAGCTGGTCATGTGATGTTCCCACTGTAAGGAAAGGGGTAGTATAATATAAGGGGATTTAGTAGTTTTTTTTAGTAAGACAGACATTTAAATTAAGTAGCTTACCAAATTTGTTTCTTGAAAGATTAGGGCATTCTTTCACTTCATGATTAGCTGAGGCATAAGTTCATTGATTTTCTCCTAGATTTTTCCTGAGGGGATAGAGGACCCTTTATAAAACCTATCTCCATAGGCTGAAGGTATTCCTTAGAGCCTTGTGGTGTATGTGTCACAGGTCTTCTGGGAAAGGCTTTTTCAGAGCCTCTCTCCTTAAGCCTTCTATCAATGTTAATACAAAGATTAAACAATTCTTCCAATGAATCAGGAAGTCCTGTGCAAGACAGCTCATCTTTAATTTCTTCTGAGAGTCCTAGATGGAAGTGTTTTTTAAATGAAATGTTAAGCCATTGGGAATCCCTTGCAGATATTTTAAACTGGGTGATATAAGATTCAACAGGATTTTTTGATTGTTTAAGAGACTAAGGTCTCAAAGGTGTTCTCTGCTGTTATCTGCTTATAGGGGTCATTATAGAGTGCTGACATTTCAGTGAAGAACAAGTCTAGAGACCCTAGTATGGCATCTTGTGAGTCATAGAACAGGTCAGCCCAGGCCCTAGGCCCTCCCCTAAGATAAGATATGACTGTGAGAACTCTTATCCTATCATTGGGATAGGTTTTTGGCTTAAGATCAAACATTAACTGGCAGGCATTCTTAAATTGGGAACGATTTCCTAAGAATTTCTCAGGGGGGGGAGACCTGGGGCTCTGGGTGATGTTCAGGGGTACTAGGTTTAGCAGATAGGCCCGCTCTTAGACAGGCTTTAACTGCTTGATTTTCTACCTGCAGCTCATGGAAAGAATTAACCAGAATATCCATCCTGTCAGAGAAACTCTGGATCTGTTTTGGAATTAAGTCAGGATCCATGTTTATGTATAGGGATAATCAGAAACAACCTTTAGGGAAATTACAAAATAGAGGAGTGTGTCAAACACTTTTATGGCTGGTTTATTATGTAAACAATCGTTAGCTATAGAAACACACTGGAAGTGTATTAACCAGATGATTAGATGTTATTGTCACAGTTATGTTATCAATAAGTATTGTAAGTAACAATTGAGTCTGAAGTGTAAGGTCACCTTCACCTTTAAGAAGGTTGTAATAGTTTTGTGACAAGGGGGTAACACAGTAAACGGAAAGGGAAACCTCCTTGTCTTAATCTAGCCCACCAGGTGATCACAGAGTTAATGTTAGGACTCTGAGATCTATACGAGTGGGGGTAATAGAGTCTTACCTGCAATGCCAGCTGAAACAGAGTTACCCCAGAGATGGTAGTGCGGGTAACGTAATGCAGGTTGCCAGGGATGACTCGTGGGAAATGTCCCGTATCGCTTCCAGGCACATACAGGGAGAAGTGCTGCAGTCCGTATCTGATGACGTCACCCGCCTTCTGTACGGGTGTCAGGATCACTGGAAGCAGCAGCTTAGTAGGCGAAATTGGAAGAACAGGACAAGGTACAGGATGCTGCTGTAGGATTTCAACCTAGACGACTAGAGAGAAGGTCAGAGGAGTAACTAAAGCTTCCTCTATGCTTCAATAAACCAGCATTGACTGGTACGATGCGGAGGCTTAAGTAGAGTTCGGAGGTTAATAGGAGGAATGAAGTTAAAGGGCTAGCAGGATCTGATAGTCATTAACAAACTGCAAAACAGATCACGTGGTGTATCTACTGTAATGCAATTGCAAACTACAGTATACAGGTCGCATGACCAGAACATATGAAACCCTACTTTTCAAACACGTTAGGAATATTGAGAAGGGAGAGAAAAAACACAGTCTCTCTAAACATTTTAGGACACACCATAACAGTGATCTAACCTGCCTAAGAGGCACAATTCTGGAACACATTAAAACCCAACCAGCAGGTATAAGTAGGGAAATTCATCTAAGGATAAAGGAAACCTTTTGATTCATTCATTGAATACCATGATTCCAAAGGGTTTAAACAAAGATATCGACTTAGCAGCTTTTTTGGTAGATTAATATGAATCTAGTATCATATAGGTGTAGAATAGGGCTATTGTATCCAAAGTATATATGTAAGGTACAACCCCTTGTTTTTGGAAAAAAGAGGACACTAAAATAGGCATCCCAAGTTCAACATAACCTATATTGGATTACATTTTTTAAACTTCTTCTTAATATAAATATATGTCCTAAAAAATTTTACCAATTTGATAATTACTAGGAGTTAGGTTATACTCCTTGGTTTTAGTTACTGTATACATTGGTTTGTCGTACACAGCAGAAAAATATAGGGACTGCAGCCTATATTTTAAGTGGCACATGTTCTCTGATTGAAGGACATATTTGGGTATGATGGGTCACCTCACCACTAATAGTGGATGTGGGTCCTATGCAATAATGTGGTAATCTTTATTCATATTTAATTAAATACAACATTATGAGCCTGTCAAAATATATAAAAATATTCTATTGGGTTTCAGAGTAAAGAACACAATTATCTTTATCAACAGAGTATGACAAATACACAAATATGTGCAGAGTAGCTACACATACATCTGAGTGTTCCCACCGCATGTATATTAGATCATGATTTTATAAACCAACAGAATATTTGCCGCAGCTAGACTAGGTTTAGCTATGCAAACCACAAAAGTAATATGATCAGTAATTTTAGAACTAACAACAGATACACGTGAAGTACTAAATAAATAAGTGAGGAGTGCTCTAGATTCGACCAATCGTAGCGCTAGGACCATGTAGGGGGAGGGATTACCCCTGTAAGACATATGAGAGACCGGAATAAATTATAACTAGAGCGTTTACACTTATACATACTTACCAGCTCATTATAAACTAAATTAAAACTAGCACGAGTTAAAGACATAATTCACTATGTGGTATTTTATAACTTGTAATCGATTGCATAATACACTGAACGTAATTACATCATCAATATAATAATTAATATTCATTCTATTTATTTATATACGTCAGAGAAGTATTTTCACCCTCTGACCAATCCCAGAACTAAGGGGGCGTGTCTACACACACACATCGCAAGAAAAACATTTTTAAACCATAATGGGCACTTATGCACACTTAACTTTATTTACAAGTGACTCATTAATATACACACAATAGTAATAGTAGTCCATACAAATGAGCCCTAACCGGACAATGCAATACTTTACAAACGATCACATGATACGGTTGTATCCAATCAGATTGAAGGGCGTGCCGCCGCCCACAGTACATTTTAAACACTGAGTTTGGTAAATCAGCTAAGACCCTCTGAGAAAGAAGGATTATTCACAAAAAAGCCTTTGAAACACGTAAGGGATATTGAATCACACTGTTTTATATATTTTATTTAGTAGCTGCAAACTGTTAGGGGTTAGCAGCATACCATTTTCTATGGGACTATTTCTGATGACAAGTTTACATGCTGGACATTGAACTTGAGAGCAACCTACAGATAAAGGGGCACAATATATTCAGCAGTTCATTTTATCTATATGTGCTTGTAACATACCTC
>CAJPDP011495642.1:0-13176 GCA_905336975.1 Bombina variegata variegata
TATGCATAGATAAATCATTGAAATGACTGAAATTATTCAGAGGTGAACTATCTCTAGTTTAATTGGTTAATTATTCATATTTGATCAACTTTTCACCTGTACTTTATTAGAAGGAGAACAATAATGATTACTTTAATAAAAACAACTGAAATAGTTTTATTTAACTAAAACAATAACATTATTTTTCATTTTTAATGCTTGCCCCTCCCTCCTCACACTTAGGTCCTTGTGCAGATCTATTCCACTCCAAAAAATCTTCTATTTAGTGAGCTTCTTAAAACTTAGTATGGGTTAATTATGTGTACATACAGTAGATTTGCAGGGGGGCAATGGCATTAAAGGAAAAATAAAGTCAAAATTAAACTTTCACTATTCAGAAAAAACATGCAATTTTTAACAATTTCACGATCTTTAGAACAATTTTAACAATTTTCCAATTGACTTCTATTATCTAATTTGCTTTGTTCTCTTGATATCCATTGTTGAAAAGCCTGCATAGGTAGGCTCAGAAGCAATGCACTACTGTGAGATAGCTGCTTGTCACTGTCTTACACAATGTATTCAGCAAAGCCCCAGTAGAGCATTGTTCTCCTTCAACAAAGGATTCCAAGAGAATGAAGCAAATCTGATAATAGAAGTAAGTCTGAAATCTGAAGATTGTATGCTCTATCTGAAACCCAAAAGTTATATTTCATGATTATGTCCCTTTAAGGTTTATTTATCAACTCTGTATGTCAAATGTATAACATTTTGCTGTGAAAAAGGTTTATGTTATTGCTACAGACACAAATTCACAGTTTTGAGAACTACAAAACCAATAATATGTGATAATATCTTCAAGATAGAAAAATTGTCCAAAACAATCTGACAGAAACATTTTTTGGATGAGCATGACATTGTGAATGGATTAATGGAATTAATTTACACACATACAAAACATTACAGCCATGAATATACAGTATTTTGCTATATAATTAAAAACAAATCTATATTTCAGGATGAATAACATTTGGATTAGAATGTATCTTAAATATAAACAATCTTTACATAGATTCTTCTTCAAAAAGCATTTTATTTATTTAAAAAAAAAAAAGATTTAAATTAAAAAAAATCTAATTTAAATTTTAAAAAATCATTTTTTTTTTAAATCATTGATTTTTAGCCACCCTGTTTTTAAGTGACTTTGCTGCACCAACTTAGTTTCACTAAGCTTGAGCCCCATATTTTTCCACAAAAGAAAATTGGTAGGCACACCAATAAATAAAATGTATTGCATTATAGAAAAGGCAGTGGAGCAACAAGGAGAGTAACATTTCAAGGCTCCTGCCCTTCCTCTGATAACATAGTGAGAAAAAGGGTAAATGATCCGCAATGACAGGGACCTAATCACCTAAACACATAGACATAAACAATAATGAAATCAACATATCAGTATTTGGCAAAGTCAAAAAATAACAAAGCATCTATAAATAATCCATAAAATTATTAACAGTGAGTGATGTATGGCTAGAGAGCCAATTGGAGAACAGTACAAATGGTTAGCTCAGCCAGAGTGTGGTGCATTAGAATTTCATCGCTACATTAAAAAATATATAGTGTATCTTCATTAGAATTGATGAATTAAAGTCCTTCTACAATATTGTTCCCATTCCGCATCTGATTATATGTCCATTGTCTGCAGGTCATGTAATCCTCAGATCAGATCTAAAGCCCTGTAGCCCATCAGCCATATACCAAGGACTGCAACTGGATCTCATCATATAAGTGTCCAGTATTTTTACTGGACAGCCAACCTAAATATTGGACTGTCTGGTTAAATACTGGATACCTGGCAACCCTAGAGATACCCAAAGGATGTGCTCAGTCACATCTCCCAGTTTCTTTAGGTTATAAAATGTCTCTTGCTCCTGATCTGTGTTCTGTATTAAAGCGCTAGTAAGTCTGTGTACTTAAATGAATGAATATTAATGGTATCACATCAAAGATTTATTTGGAATAATCATGAATATCACAATTTTGTATTCAATATGTAAGTGGTTGCCCAATATTATGCAGTAAATAACTGCCAAATAATTGGTGGTTGTGAGCACAATCATATTCTTTGTGTTTTCCTTTCATTTTTTTTAGTTCAACCCAATGCCTGTGAACTTCTAGATCTCTGAATCTGTTCAATTATGAGTCTGGTGTCAGTAATGGTGGGTAAGAGAGTCATAGCATTATTTACTTCATCAACAGAGAAAATACCGCATAATGCAGTGTGAATTTCTTTTCGGATTTTGTATTGTACATCCTTAGAGTGGTTCCTACCATTTTCCAAGCTTAGAGGGTAACAGCCATTTTTCATTATGTGACAAGGTTGTTGATAAGGAAGGCGGCCAAGATTGAGCCACTTTTCTACTTGCTGACTATAAATATATTCTTTATCATGTTGGTACAACATGGTGGGTGTTACTGGACTCTGGATGACCATGCCAAATTTGCTTGAATTTGGAAATAAAATATTCTGTGGAACCGGAGATTGATTTAACGAGCAGCAATGCTCCATTGTTTTGTGCTGATACATGTTGTGTGAAGAACTGTCTGACATGAAAGTTCTTTGTAGACAACATTGCTTCATGCAGACACAATCCAAGCTATGTGTATGAGGTATGGAAATTGACGTGTGATTATTCCTAGATTGATCACATCTGCATGATACTTGTGCCATTCTGCCCTTAAGTTGCTCAGAGGCTTCATGCAGATAAGGTTTTGTTGTAACATACATACCTGAGAAGGAATTTTCAATTGCCTCTAAATCTCTGCATTTTGTATGATTTTGCATTGAGAGGTTGTGGCCAACCACTCCGTGTTGGTAGCTACAGTCGTTCCTTTCATACATATCATGTCCCAGCTGTCTCTTTTGTTCAGGAAATTTCATCTGATTCATCTGGAAACCCGGAGATGGAATTCTCCTTCTCTGAAGCTGCTCTGGCCTCTTCCAAACATTTGGCTCCCAGCACGCGGCATAACATTTGTCATGAAGACCCTTCTTTAGCAACTTATCTACTCCTGATTGTGTGGAAACTTGGTTTGTTTTAGCTCTAAGTTCATCAGCAACCGACAGATGTGGGTCATTTAGCCTTTCCGGGTGATAAAATTTGCACTTTATTCCATAAGTGCATTTCTTCCCTTCAATTAAAAACATTACATTTTAGATTAATATTATATAATTACCAAAAGTATTATTTAGTATTGGAGAGCATGTCTATTTCAAAAATAACTTTTGAAACTAAAAACACAAACTGAATAAAATTTAAAGAAACGCTTGCTTAGATCATTGATAATTCAGACAAGTTTCAATTAAGGCAATGTTTTCCAGTTTCTAAATTGTTTTATGAAGCTGATTCCTCATGTTATAATTATTATGGAATTCAATCAATTTTGCTCATTAAAGAGTTCTTTAAAGGAATGTAAAAGGGGAAAAATACTCTAATATGTTAGAGCATTTTATTATTTCACAACTGCTTGTATATAATTATGTGTTTAACTTGTATAAAGAGATTAAACACACGGTTGAAGTCAGCTCCTGAGCACCAATGCACTATTGGGACCTAGCTATCTAGTGTGCAAATGAAAAGAGTCAAATGTGTTAAGCTCCAAATCACCATCTAGCTCCCAATAGCGTAGAGTATGTTCTTTTTCAACAAAGGATACAAAGAGTACAAAATAAATTTAAAAGTAGAAGTAAATTTAAAACTGTGTTACAATTACACGCTCTTATTGAATCATAAAGGTTTAATTTTGACTTCCTATCCCTTTATTTTTTCAGTATATCAAGGACATAATTAACAATTTTAAATAAAATAGGAAACCATTTTGATATTTAAACTTATTGTAAATGGGAGATTAAACAGAAACTTTAATTGAGAAAAGTCTAATTAACATAGGGAAAATCATTGCAATCTGCAATCAGAATTTTCGTTTCCTATTCCTGTAATTTCACTCAGTAAATTGGGCATTTAATCCTCCACCAGAGGAACTGAGACCTGAGGGCAGAATGCAGATATCCTAGGATTGTCTTTGTATTTGATAACTTTCAGATGAGTTTCAAATCCCCCTAGAGCAGCCTCTGATTGGCCACAGGAAATACCCTACAAAGTAATAACAGCGCATGTTGTTTGCAGTATAAGATTCTTATAAAATTGTAGTGATGCTAATTTGATAATGGTTTTTATAAGAATATATATTCAAAGAGTTTAATAAAAGAGGCCATTTGTGAGATACATGGCATGGGTACATTTGATAACAGAAGTAAATTGTATTTAGTTATTTTATTTTATTGTGCACTAGGTCTAAATCATGAAAGTTTAATTTTTATCTCAATTTCCCTTTTTTTGTGAATCTTTATATAGTACTATTAAATTCTATGCATTATAGAAAAAATAAAACATACCATATGGACAAAGCTTTTTGTCTGAATGAAACGGAGAAGGTGTTTTCCGTAGAAAATTATACAGAGATGGACCTTGACGCCCTAATGGGTCATCTGGAGGCATAAATCTATAATAAGAAATATTTTAAATGATTACATTTCTGAAAAGGACAACTGTCTACAACACATAGAGAATTATGTCAGTTTACTTTAGTAATGGAGAA
The DNA here is from genome assembly GCA_905336975.1 of Bombina variegata variegata. Taxonomy (NCBI): domain Eukaryota; kingdom Metazoa; phylum Chordata; class Amphibia; order Anura; family Bombinatoridae; genus Bombina; species Bombina variegata. Next base: position 4,636 of record CAJPDP011495642.1, read on the forward strand.
GATCACATTGTGTTGAGTTTCCCAGACTGTGTGTGCAAAGTAATACGATAATTTCCATTACATCCTCTATTTTTTGACTGACAGGTTAATAACTTGAAAAAAAGCAAAGTAACACATGAGGCCTATGGCCCTGATCTTTATTAGCAACTTGCTTTTTTGAAAAACACACACCTGGCCATCTCAGCTGTGCTTTTTAAGACAAATAGAAATCACTGTAGCATGGAAGTGACGTATATTTGGGAAAGGAAACTGACTGTTTTAGTAAGAGGTACAGCTCCTTATTTGTTAGAGTTTGGGTCTTCTCAGAATCAGGTCTAATGCACACCCTATTTACAGGGACATTATAAATTATGAGTTTAACATCTATTAACACACAGTTTTGACAGGCACAGCAGAATAGTATTTCAATATATTTGTGGACAGAACTTGTAATTGCTTAAAAATGCATATAAACATATTAACAAAACAGTGGGACTACTTTTAAATTACAGCTGTATAGATCCACACATGATACATACCCCCAATATTTGCAAGATACCTTGGTGATGCACAATTTAGTATTGCAAAGTTCACAACAGTAAAGTGATAATAAAAAACAGGTTACTGCTGGGAACTTTGCAATATAAATATATAGCCATAGTCACATTGGATTAAAGTTATTTTGGGGGGGCGTATCTGGGCAGCATCCATGTCAGGATGCAAAAATTAGAAGCTCTGTCTACAGTTCAGATAATCCGCAGATTATCATCCTTCAATTATGTCACCCTGCTTACCAATTGATATCTGCTCATGCAAAAGGAGTTACTGAGTCGAATGATAAATTAGCCTACATTTTCTAAATCAGAGATTCTAATCCAGATCGTTGGAAATTGATGACTGAGGCCTCATACTGCAATTCTCAACCCCCCCCCTGGTAATCTGGGTTCAAGCAGTTTCATCCTGCTGTGATTTAAACTTGACACTATTAGTGGCTGGACAGTACTATATTACCAACAAACAAGAAGGTGCACTTTATATGGAACATGTAGATCTATGATCACTTCAAGGAGTTTAGCATATTACTGGTGTTGGAACATACATCTCGCTCTTGCTGGCAGATAAATTTCCATGTTCCCTGCAACAATGGGAGATAACTTTGCACTGTTGGCGCAATTGCTCATAATAAAGGTGTCTCATCATGAAGTATTACCCTCCTAGATGATTTTGAGTCTAACATGTGCCAAAAATTTGAAGATCTTCTTAAGACTCTCCAACATGGCGATCAGGTCTACAATGCCTCACTACCAGCTACGGAGAGGTCTGAAGAGATACCTACCCCACAGAATGGCCAACAACTATCTAAGCAACAAACTTTACCAGAGGAGTACATAGTTCCCGGTGAAAGATACACAGCCCAAACAGAGTTGCAGTCAGAATATAGCCTACCTCCCTTAAGGTCTGAGATGATGACCTGGCAAGTACAGGGAGGCTCTCAAGCTGACACAAATGCTTCCAGAGCTCGGAAGTCAGTCAACTACACTCAAGCTTATTTTCACTGGAGGGAGACTTTGGTATGCTCTCGTAGTACCCCGGGGGGAAGGGCAGCCGACTCCTGGTGGGGTGACCTGGAGCTTCCTTGGCATCCTGATATCCATGTTTACAAGCTGATCTTCAACTGCCTTAAATGTATTCTGGGGACTACAGAGTCACTTGCGGTCCTTTCTGAACTGGTACTGTTGGTTCTTCGCTTGGTCTTGGAGGGTCCCCCCTATTCTAATCTCTCACATATTTACCCTCAATTCATACTCCAGCTTGATGACTGTGGGATAGGACAAAGGGTGATATTTTAACAGCAATTTCAAGCTGAATATTTGTAAGATGGACTTTGTATGATGTTGCTTAGATCAGTCACATAGTTCATTTTTATGAATATATGATTCTAGTTTGTATATATGTACATGTGGTGGCATGTTCTTTTGGCTATGAATATTAATACATAAATATCTGTTTAGTAATACTTAATGAAGATATGGTGATATATATCTTATAAGGACGAGTCTTACTAATGCTGCTTCCTCACACGGATAACAGTTGATTTATATGTCTTCCCATATTTCAATTACTTCATGTTATTAATAATAGACATATACCATCATAGGCTTTTAGGTATTTTCAATGAGGGGCCCATCTCCTTCCCAATGGCTTTGGTTTTAAATAAATATATAGTTCTGTTTGCTTTGTATTTTCTCGCGCTATTGACATGCGCCTAAACTAATGCAATTTGAAGTTCTGTTCTTGTCATGTACTGTGTAGAAGGATTCATGTTCACTGTAGACTTTAACTTTCAAAAGTATTATCCTTCATCAAATACATATTTCCAATATTTAAAGTATAGCTTTATAATAACATATTGAATGTGGTCTCATGTTACGCTCCGGTAAGAGTTCACATTACTAGCACCGTACACTAGTAAACAACAGCCCACCATATTTATTATACAAGACAGTATTAGTGTCAAGTTTTTATCTTGCTCACCAGTTGTTTTACACTCATTTATTACTCTCTTGCTATTTAGTTAAACATTTATCTATATCATTACTTTATATTTTCTCATATCATCCAAAATATTACATATATTATCTGTAATATCAGTTGCCAATTTCTTTTAAATACTTGTACTAAGGTCCAAGAGTAACCAATACAAATGCTAGTTTACCTCTACTTTGTACCACAAGCTTAGCCAGGTCCAAGAGTGATCCCCTTTGTATTGAGAGGTATATTTTCCAGGGGAAAAAAGGAGGTTTCTTCTATATATGTACAACTGTATTTTTGTCATTTATTGTTAATGCCCATGTGTTATTTTGTGTATCTTTTCGGCAGGTTAATATTCTTTTATTGTTATATCCAATGTATGCTCACTTACTTATGTACTTTATTATTTTGACCTGTAATTGACATGAACACCTGCTTCTATTCGAAAGTTCATGTATTATTTGTTGTCATCCACTAAAACCTCAATAAAATATTATGATTTTAAAAAAAAGCTCTTTTTGGCCCCCACATAAGGTTAATTGCACTAGACCGTTGGGCGAACATATATCCTATTTGGTTGCTATATGGCACATTATGCTGTGAAAAAACAGAGCTAGCTGGGTCGCGTGACCAGACCGCATCAGGTGAGAACGCCGGAGGAGGTCTTGAGAAGAAGGTGTGGTGTGTAGACTTGCTGCAGGAAGCGAACCAGATAGACAGACCTACTTGACCCCTGGGAGGCAACATATCTAAAGTATTTATTATGACTGAAATAGCACATTACTATATGTAATACTGACAGATTGGAAATGGACTATAAGATTTTTATGCATGAGATATACATACTAGAAAATGTATATTTGGAAAAATAGCTTGGAAAGAGACACATTAATACAAAAGGTGTATGTGTTTCTGTAAACATTCATGTGAACTTCTATCAAACTGACATTCTATTTGGATTTTTTACAAAACAATTGATACTGGTGGTATATTGAATTAAACTTTTTATACTGGTGGTATAATATTTTTTATATTGCAGCTGCTTAAGGTGCTGCTTCACCAATTGTTTTTAATAACATTTTAAGTTAATTTTATATAAAGTATTGGGATTAAATGTTTTTGGATGTGATATTATTTTTATTTTATTTTTTTATGAATTATTGATTAATTGAACCATTGCTACTCTAGTTGTAAGTTTCCTTTGCTAAGGGCACCACTCAATTTTCTGCATTTTTAGCCATTGATTTACTTATTTTAAAGGAGACAGTCCTTTGAGTTGGCAAAAAAGGATTCTCTCTCTTGCAAGAACTAATTTAATCATTGCAACACAATAGGCCTCACCCTAGTGATTAAGGCAGAAAGGTGTTGAACCAGTAACTAGTCACGCTCTCTCATCTCTTTTTCCTCCTCCTTATGAAATATGGCTGATATTGGACAGAGAGACTAAGCACACATTACAGAATTTGGCTAAGTATTCTACCTTCTTTTCTTGGGATAAATTCTCTGTGATTATTATATTTAGTTATTGGTGTTGCACACATTTGGGGTTGTAATAGCTAGGGTTGCTCTGTATATATAGCACCAATTTGTTTTAAATATATAATAATAATTGGATACTTGTATAGCGCACAACCTTGAACTTAATCGACTTGCGGCACTGATAACAGGTATTATTACCCAACTTAATGGTACTCATTTTATCGACCTCGGAAGTATGAAAGGCTGAGTGGATCTTGCTGGGATCGAACCTGTAACACTTGAGTTGCCACTGATCTCTATAAAAGTGCATTAGCACAATGAGCTATCTGTCCACCCTAAATATATATCTATATATATGTCTATATATCTATATATATATATCTATATATCTATATATATCTATATATATATATATCTATATATCTATATATCTATATATATATATATTTAAATATACATGTATATATGTATCTTATCCCAACATATATCATTTAATTCCTAATAAACTCTTTGCAAATAATGGAAGACCTTTCAGTGTTTAATCATTTAGTTATGATGGTTTAGTGGTTTTACCATGAAATTACGTTTAGTTAGATTAACTAAAAATACATCACATTTGCCTGGTTTCACTTTGGAAACTGGGACATCTATAGGAGGCTGAAAAGGTAAAAATATCTAATCCTACCTAGGGTATACAAAACCAATAATATGTCCCCTATTGTTGTAGGTGATGGATGTTAATACAATAACTCATCCTCAAGCACTCACATACTTTCTATATTTATCCCCATATTAGAAACTATCTGACCAAAAAGGCTAGGAAAAAACATAAACTTTAATTAAACACTTAAAATAATGATATATATATTAAAAACTTAAAAACTACAACAGTATAAGCACAAGTTACCAGGGAATTAGAAATACCAAATCAATACACCTTGGATTAAGCAATTAAGGCAAGCACAACAAGGGTACTTATCCCATTAATGCAGAAACCATGAGTTAAGAAAGATAAACATCTGTGACTGGTATATAAAATATGAGATGGTGATCTTCCTATGCTCACATGGTTATATATGTTCATTATTTAAAAATAGTTGGTTATTCCTTCCAATTAAAATACAAAAACCTCTCCTTGAGTTGGGCTCACATGCCTGAAGCGTGTTTCACCAAAGGCTTATCCATGTTGTGCTTGTCTTAATTAATTATTCTATGGTGTATTGTTTTAGTATTTCTATTTCCCTGGAGTTGTGCTTATACTTTTGTAGTTTTTAAGTGTTTTTAATATATACAAATATTTTAAGTGGTTAATTAAAGGTTATGTTTTATTTCCCTACCCTATTTTGGTCACAGAGATGGGTTCTGATATGGGAATTAATATTGAAAGAATGTGAGTGCTTGAGAATGCTACTTTTTCTTTTTAGTTCACATCTATAGGAGGGAAAAGGGAACAGAGCTTCTCAAACATGACAATCTCACAATATGCAGAACAGTTAGGAGCTCTGTTAATGAAAAAGAATAAAAAGAAAAAGGTAGACCTAAAGAAGCATACCTGTCATTTACAAAAGAGTACATAAGCAGCCTTTCCTCAATTAACTTCTTCCACTCTGCATTTTCACTCTGTAAGTCACGGTAGTTATCATTGGATACAATAATGCCATCCATTTCATAGGCCAACTTAACAATGTAACGGTCATCATAGCAAACAATTCTTTTGCCATTTGTGGTTCGAGATGGGGTGTAGACTAAAATGGCTCTTTTCTCCAAGTCTTCCAGAATATGTTGATCTAGAAATGGAAATAGGAAGAAGTGTGACTTACTTATCATAATGCATAATATGCCTAGTCTACTATGGTCTTCAAAAGGGACACATGGAGATTATATTAAAATATTTCATTAAACATAGTAAAAGAAATTTGACATACGCTTTCAATATTTATTTTGCTGTCTTTTCTTGCAATCTCTAGAAATTGTGGTTTTTTCTGTTCCCATAAAAATTATTTAGGCCCCTCTTTTTTTGTTTGTTTTTTTAAATATATTTGAAGGTTATGCTTGTTCCTCTTGCTCAAAGAGAGGCTGGTGAAATTAGTCTGAACCAATAGCTCATTTACATCTGTCCTGATTGGCCCAAGAAAAGAAGACCAGAAATATGAATTCCACCAGGCTTTTCGAGGGTGTATACCTGAAATGTTCTTAATTACCTTGTAAACTAGGCTTACAACAACAATGTTAAATCATTTTAACATTTAGAAGTCAATCACAATCCTTTAGAAAAAAATTGTATCTAATGATTTTCAACAGAAAATCACATCATGTGCTGAGCTAGCAGGCAGTGGATGCATCATGTTGGTATCTAAAAGTTTTGCAAATTAATTATTATGATTAATTACAAATTTAACAGAAACGTAATTACCTGTTATGGCTGCATCTTTTCGATTTTCCTTCCTCCATGAAGGAACAAAAACCTTAATGTAGTCATGTCCTCTCTGTTCAAACCATTCTACCGCAAGCTGAATACCTCGACAAGAAAAGTGCTCCTTGTGTCCATGACTAGAGAAAAGTGAAGAAAACTACATTTAAATGTCATCGTTTATAGTTATTTATACACTTTATGACTTTCTTTAATTAAATATATATATATATTTTTTATTATATGAATATTATCCCCAGTATAACTAATAACAATGATAAGATGTTTCTCTGCTATCACTATTGAAGCTAACTTCGTTTGGTTCAAGGTCGTTAAAAGCACTGCATGGGGACTGCAAAACTTAATAATTGATCACCAGTTGTATCACCTATACTGTTAAGAATACACCCTACCCCCTTAGACAGAGGTCCAGACAATGGTATATATAATTATTATGTTAGTATTATTTTATTCAGAAGGAGAAGGATACATACATTTGTTCATGTTATTGTATTACATGAGCATTATTTAGCTACCAATTTCTTAAGAAATTAATTATTATTTGTGAAGTAAATAATGTTTACCTGCAACAGTCTTCACCTAGACAAGACTGGAGTTAAGACATCATCACAAAAACATTCTAAAAGGCTTGAGACTTATTGTCAGTGGTTCTTCTGCATGGTTACAAGTTAGATCACCCAGGGACATGAGGACTGTTTTAGTAGCAACAGTATAATCCAAAACCCGCAGCTTGACCTTTCTTGTCTGCAACCTCAAGAAGAAGGGAACTACATCATGGTGTCATTCTATGTTGTGTAGCTTTGCATGAATATTGTGATTTGGCTCTTAGCCTTAATGGCTACATTCACAATAGTTATAGTAACACATACGTGGAGCCCTTTATAAAATTTATATTTAATTCAGCTTTCTACAACTTTAACTACAGTGCTTATCTTGCTGAAACTGCTCTAAACAGCTAATATCATGTTATCCATTAAGGCATGCAGGGAAGCCTAATGCAGACAAAAAAAAGTATCAGGCCCCCTTTACCAAAACTACACAAGATAAATGCACTCCTTAATTGCTTGCATACTGCAAATGGACAGGGATTATGGTCTCTCTAAGGTTACAGATGTGTCTTTTTAGAGGTATTTGTTTGGCTTCATGGTTCCTAATCCCATAATGGTCTACAGTACATTTGTAAGCCTTTGGGGACAGGATGCTTTTTCTACACATAATCACATTTGATAGGGGTTATGGCTGGCACATTTGGATTGGGGTCCAGACATATTTGAGAAAGAGGTTGCAGGCACTACTGGTTAGTTAAAATTGAAAAATGTATTCGTTTTGATTTAAAACATGGAGTGATCCCACTCGCCACTAGGGGCCGTGAAACGTGTAAGACCTCACTTTTGTGTGTGCCCCTGTCTGGGATCACTCCATGTTTTAAACCAAAACGAATAAATTTTTCAATTTTAACTAACCAGTAGTGCCTGCAACCTCTTTCTCTGATACTTTACTTTTTGGTCTGATCCGCCTTATGCTATGGCACTCCAGGTACATCTGGGATAACACAGTGGTTAAGGATTACCACACTGCACAATCTGGAGTTTCTGACCGTCCACCGGAACACCCCTGATGCTCTGTCCAGACATATTTACCTGCCTAGTTCTGGAGTGGTTAAGGCACTAACTACTATATAGATGAGATGTTTGTCTTCTTATTGAATCAACTGAATAATAAAATAGCAGTATACATGTACTAGAAGATGCCATTCTGTAGAACAATTGCCATATCATTAGTTAAGTTAAAATAAACTACATTTTATAGATTCACCATATAACTTTGAGTTATTAATGCAAATAATTTTCCAAAATATTCAAAAATAATACAAAATCAAAAAACATGTTAAAGAGAACACTTAGGGGCATATTTATCAAGCTCAGTATGGAGCTTGATGCCCCTTGTTTCCGACGAGCCTTAAGGCTCGCCGGAAACAGAAGTTATGAAGCAGTAGTCTAAAGACCGCTGCTCCATAACTTGTCCGCCTGCTCTGAGGCCACGGACAGAAATCAACCCGATCGAATATCACCAGGTTGATTGACACCCCCTGCTAGCGGCCGATTGGCGGCATTGCACCA
>CAJPDP011495818.1:0-11367 GCA_905336975.1 Bombina variegata variegata
AATCCACATGGATGCATTTCAGTTTTGAATAGAAGCATTTTGGTAATATACATGTATTAGCAAAAATGCTTCTAGTAAAAGCTATAGCTGTTTCAAAAGTGTATTTAAGTATGCACCGTGCACCAGCATTTGCTCTGAGAGCCTAAGGTGCTTGTACCATCTGGTAATGCCTCCATTTGTTGATAGCTGACATGATTACAAGCCCCACTGGCACTCTGAGCAGCTGCAGTATTTAAAATGCTGGTGCACTGAGAATATCTAACTAAGCTTCACATGCAGACAAAAATGTTAAAACTAAAACAGTGAAAACTTTTACTAAAAGCATTTTTGCCAATACACATATATTGCAAATATGTTTCTAGTCGAAGATGTAATTCATCTATGTGCATTTATATTTTGACTGGAATGTCCCTTTAAGTTTTTCTTTGTTATACCCATATTTCTGTTCATGTACATGACATAAATCATTAAGAAAATGCTAATTATTTTAGACAGCTATATTTCTATTGCATTTATTATCTTACCGTTTAATGTTCCCTGTCTGCGACAAAAGAACTAATGTAATCATCGAAATTATCTCTTTCGAATGCAAGGAAGGGGGGAAAAAAAGTTAAATTCTTGTTCTGATTCATCACTTTTATTGAACTTAAATTGTTTTAATGCACATTAAGTACGCATTTATTGGAGAAGATATCGTTTTCTGTTGGGACAGACAGTTAAAGAAATAACAAATGACTTTAATGTAAATCAAATACTTAATGCATTTATAGAGACTCCAAAGCCTTAAATGTGTATATTAATGGTAATTTTTACAAAACACTGCTAGGCAACTTCAGATGTAGGTGACAGCGATTGTTTCAGCTTGGAAATAGGATTCCTTTCAGATGCTAATCACTTGCACATAGAGCTATTTCTCTCTTTGGTTGAAGCCAGTCAATTGAATAATTCATAGAGTGGGTTTTGTTGTATATTTATTGTGTCATAAGCGAGTTGTAATTTCGCTAACAGTATACTTTAGTTATTAACTAAAAAATAATTTGTCTGATAGGATGAAGGAATAAAAAAAAAATTCCATCTAACACACTATTGTTGTATATATTTTGAAAACAGAATGCGCTATTTTAATTTTATCCTGAATTTGATATAAGAGGCAGAAAGCATATTAACATAAATGGGATTGCATTTGCACACTATTGTTAAAGGTGGCACTCAAAGGACTAAGCTTCTGTATCGACAAATATTACATTTTATGTATCACGTTGTTTCAATTCCTAAAGCCTTTTTTTTTCACTGTACAGTACCCCGCTGCTTTGCAAAAAGGATACGTTAATAGCAGGCAAGTCGCTGTGATTGCTATCATGAAAAAGAAAGCCTTGTTTCTTATGTTCAGAATATTGGACAGAGTTTCAAATGACCAGATGTAATCTATGCTAGAACAAATGCATTTTTAAAGATTTTCTTTTTTCATATCAGAGACAACTATGGCAAAATTTGTGTTATCTTTATTTATTTTCAGATACTTCATACTTTAATGAGAATGTTTAAAGGGATATAATGTTCATATACTAAATCACTTGAAACTGATGCAGCATAACTGTGAAAAGCTAACATGAAAATATCACCTGGACATCTCAATGTAAAAAGGGAAGATATTTATCTCAAAATTTCTTTTGTTTTTTCACCTTGCAGCTACGCAGTAGCTAAACAAAAACAATAGCCAATCAGCATCAGCAGTGCTGAGGTTATGCTCCGCTTTGCTGTGATCTCAAGAGATTTAAAGTATTTTCGATGTACCCAACAAATGTGTCTCGGTCATTTAAATACCAAGTATGTCTAATACTGATAAAATGCTCTAACTGAAAGGGAATGTGTAGTGCAAAATTGAAATGCTCTAAAAATTGATAAAGCATGTAATTTTAGCACTACTGACCCTGCAAGTGTTTGTGTTTATCTCCTGCAAATCAGTTAAACAGTTAACCTCTTCCAGGTGGACAGTGGACTCAGGCAAGCAGTTGATAATTGTTAATTGTATTCAAAGATGCTGCAGGGATAGCCTTTTAGATTGGCTAGGCTCTCTCTTCCACCCCACACTGTGAGGTTGAATTCTTCTGCTGTCTCTTCTTATATAGCTTTTCTATAGCCAATGCTGCAGGATTTAGATTTTCAGTATAGGTGGAGGATTCAGCAGGCAAAAGCAGCTATTTCAAAAGAAAACACGGACATAAAAGGTAAATGAACTAACTGTAAACAAGTTATTACACACCAGCAGATAAAGTGAGTTACTGGGAACACATTAAAAAAGAGAAATGTTTTCTGTACAATGTCCCTTTAACAAACAAAATTGACTATAACTTTATTTTATTTTGTAAATTTATCTTTAGCATAACTGTCAGTATAATGTAATGTGGCCCTTGGCCCTTCTTGCCAAAAAGTTTTCCCAGTCATTAGTTTATTTTTTCATAGGGTTGAGAGGACAGATAGCTGTGGGCAAAAACATGAAGTAAAAACAGTGGACTCGATCACAAGGGGTTTTCAAGTTTGACCCATTAGAAATCATTTGAAAACCTGGTATTTTGTAACACTTGACTTAGCACCTAAGTCACAAGATTGTGAGTTATTCTTAGTGCAAGACCAAATGTAAGATAACACACCCTGCACTATTCATTTACGCTCTGCTTTTAATCTAGCACTATATTGGAAGAGAGAGAGAGAGAGACACTTAATTACCAGTACATTTTCATGATTAATTGCAATTACTTTATTTTGTGTGTGTTTCACTAGATTTTGCTTTTATATTGATTAAATTCAAATGGAGTGAGGACCAGTAAAAAGGAGGATAACAGACAATGACCTGCTTGTTAATTACACAAGAAAGAAAAGATGGGAAGAGAGACAGATGAAACTTCTGAAAAATATATTAGGAAAGAATGGGACTGGAGGGTTAGAGAATTATCTTTGTCCACCTAAAAGTGATATTATGTGATGTAAACCCACCTGCTCTTATAGACAAACAAAAGCTAAATTTAGTCTTCTAGACTTTTCTTGGCAAAAAAGGTGAGTAGCAATAAAAACAATTTGTGGGCTCTATATACAAAGCAGTGAATGCTACTATGAAGCTCTGGCAGGGCAAGCTCATGTGACCCAGCATGCCGCAATGTAAGAAGCAGCATTCAACACGTACGTTTAGAGTGATTGACATAGGTCCTTCTCTCAAGTAGTCACTTTAAACATTTTTATTGTTGGGTAGACTCCCCTTTGACCCCATAATTGCCTGAATTCTTTATGGGATAGATTTAACAAGGCAGTGGAAACATTCCATACTTTGTGACATGGTGTTTGTCCTGGTCCTGCAATACTGTGGCATCTATGATGCCTAATTGGTAATAAGGGGCCTAATGTGTGCCTCAATTGTTGACACAAGGAAGGATGGATCCATGGATTAATGTTGTTTAAAAAACAAAACCAATAAAGGGTATTAGCGCAAATTTAGGTTACTGTGCTCCCTTTTAAATAATGATCTAGAGGAGGGGCGGAGCCGGCTGTTGGAGAGAGCAGACATGTTTTTTTGGGAGCTCCTGCTTATACTATCTCTACATTACTGCATAACGATTTCTAGGAAGATAATTACTTTCATATTACGGTATTTGTGCCAATGCCTTTGATTGAGATTAAAAAGTGGAAGCTCCAATGCAAAGCTCCTATATGAAGCAGTCCTGATTTCCTGAAAATTTCAGGCGCCATTATAAACTTCCCCTTGCTGCCTGGTGAAGTAAGATATCGCAACACAACACCCCATCGCAGGCTGCAGGCAAGCTGGTGGGAATTGAATTGGACCTGAAACCTGTCTACTTCAATTTTTATTACTGGGATCTTGCTCAATAACAATATCGCTCTATTTACATTCAGGGCGGCTGAACCCCCTCCTTTCCCTCTGATATCTAGGCCAAAGCCTCCCTGCTAGAGAATATCAGAGACTGGGGCCCGAAACACACTCTTGTGGCTGCTTACATACTATCCTCATCCTAAACCCCCAAGGACATGGAGACCGATGCCAGAGAGGAGGACATTATGATAAGACACTTGGAGGAACATTTTGCCGACCTGAAGTGGAGCTTACTTGCGGTATGGGAACTTGCCACACAGCTACCACAGGATGCACAAACAACAACGCATCACGGCAGTGTAGAGGTCCCCTTCATACCGGATGGAATTCGTCCTACAAGAAAAGAGAAACACATCTGGATCAAAATGCCTCAGGGGCGATATATGACACGTTCCATACAGGGACATTTTCTCATAACCGGACTGACAACATCCTACCCAAAGACGCAATCACCACTGTGTCTCATACTCCCTTCCCTCTAATCTGGGTAGCATCCAGCCGCAGGGGAGAGAAAACGCTGTTGTGGGACTTATCCCTGCCTAGGGAAGAACGTAAGTCATATCACTACATCATCCAGGGCACAACGGTTCTCCCATCAGCAAGAATATGGGACTTAAGACAGCTTATGGGACACATATGCAATCTCACCCTATTCTGCCTTAACTGTGCAAAATCCGGAGTTGGTTAAACACCTTGCATATTCACATATGCCTATAAGTTTTACTCTGGATACCACTAGCCCCTCCTCAGTTTGCATGATCCTCTCTCCCCCAATTTTTACATTGCTAGCTTTCCTTTTTATTACTCTTGCTTTTCGAGCAGAAGTTCAGTTAAGAAATACAGTGTGAATTTTTTTTTTCCTTTATGCAGTATACGGTTTGCAGTTAAGTAATGATACTTTACCATTGTTTTTTGTATTTGTCTCTTGTTAATCTTGGAGGATGTTGTCTAGGTGTTATACGTATGATCCATAGAGCTCCTTTAGTATTAGTGACATCACACATCTACATTGAGAAATTACATATTTAATAAAGAAGGGTCAACTAAAACAGTAGTAATCCTTAGAACCCTAACTCCTCTTTAGGATTGAATCCTATATATTCGTTATACAACCCTTATTAAATTTAAAGGATCATTTAGTCTTATATGGGACAGGATGCACTAACACTCCTTACCCTCATGCCTATATAGCACTTACACATATACACGCTGCCGGCGGCCGAGGTAGCAAAACATCTATTGAGAGTTGAGGGAGATAAGTTAGTGAATAGGCACTCTATTAAAGTCCAGCGACTTCTACGGAGCTTCCTTCATCTATGTTTGGTAGGTTCTAATGTTTTATATGTATCCTATAAAACTTTGTGTGTGTGTCTACAATTCTATTGCTTTAAACTCTTGGTCACTAATAAGCACTGACTCACTTTAGAGGATCATTTTATACTTGAGCAGCCATAGATTCTTCTATATTGCAGGTTACAAGACCAACCATGGGTCTTTCCTACATACAATTCTCATAGCCATATAGTAATATATTCTCCAGTCCCCGATTATTTACTTCTTTATCTTTTTTTCCAATCCTAGATTTTAAAAACTTATACTAGAGCGGGTTTTGCCCGCTGTACTTACCCCATACCCTCAATTGGTCCAAGCGTGACCCTATCTGTAACTACCAATACATTTTTTTGTACAAACAGGCCCAAAAGAGATCATTTTGGTAAATGCCATTCATAACACCTGCTCATACTCAATTGGTCCATAAGAGATCTAAATAGTAGTTACCCCAGTGCAATATTAACTTTACAAAATGAGGTTTTAATTGTAAAGGCGCATCATTAGTGTAGATTGTTACCTATAGCACTATCGCTAACTTTACTAGGCATATCACACATTATGCGTAGTAATAATGTAGTTATTATATCACTGAGAAGGACAAGGACTATGACTTTCCTGGGTACACAGCTAAACCAAGATGTATTGTTAGTTTATTTAAAGATAGAAGTGTTATTTTTATTTTTTTTAGTTGCCTAAAAGTAACATGTCTATGGAACTCTAATGTTTATAAAGCCTTTGGTTTATTCTTGTATATGTTGCAAACCTCAATAAAAAAAATCTTAAAAAAAAAAAAATAATGAAAAAAAAGCTATATATTTAAAAACCAAAAAATGAGCACTGGTTTACAAATAGGAGGAAATTAAATCCACCTATGAGCAACCTGTTAATCAGTATATGTCAGTATAATCTACAAAGTGCAGTATAAACAATGTGATAGTTAGATGAACAGGCCCATATATATATACTAAACGTCAAAATAATCCAAATGAGTTTAAAAGAAGAAAAAAGGGAGACCTCAGAAACGCGTTGCTCATTTCTGTTAAGCTGTGAAGCTTGACCCATAGGAGCACCTGTAGAAGCAGGTGTGGGAAGGGGAACAATAACGGTCTGGTTTGTTTGGTATAGGCTATACGCTATACATCTACAGCCGTTCATCTTATATCCCTAAACTTCCTAAGTTTACTTAAAGCTTTGCTAAAAAGAACTTTGTTTCCGGTCGTGGATCAAACAGGTTGGGGAAACTAATCACACTGCAGTTACCTGTGGACGTTTTCAATTCAAAAGAGACCAGAAGCGCCAACACCCGGTGTAAGTAATTGAATATACCATTCTGTTTAAACATCTTACCGCCTGTAACGGGACCATCCTTTGTCTATTTTGCTTCCAGACACATCTTTACCTGGAATCATCCGGACTTTGGATTAAACATCTGGTTTCCAGTTTGTTTTTAACTCTATCAAGAGTCCTTATTAATGTGTGCTTTCTATGAAATGTTTAATTGTATATTGTGCTTTATGAAACGTGTTTAAATATATAAATGTTTTTATTATTTTTTATTCCCGACTTTTATGTATTAAATTTGATTATTTTGAAGTTCAGTATATGTATATGGGCCTGTTCATCTAATTATCAAATTTTTGATACTGCACTTTGTAGATTATACTGATACATACTGATTAGCAAATTGCTTGTAGGTGGATTTAATTACCTCCTATTTGTAAACCAGCACTCCTTTTTTGTTTTTTAAATGTAATGTTGTTTAAGCAATATTGTGGCCTTACCATCTGCAGTTTGAAATATCAACAGAAATTCATAAGAAGAGGCAAAGTTTTTCCATTCATCTACTGATCACCTCTTTTAAGCCTGTGTCCATTGTAGCCTCAGCTTCCTGATAACAGTTGTGGAACCCAGTGTGGTCTTCTGCCTTTGTAGCCCATACACTTTAATATTTGATCTCTTGTGCTTTCAGAGGTTCCCTTCTGCTTAGTATCTGGAATAACCTTGGGTTCCAATAGTGCTGTTACCGTCAGATACTGTCTCCTCCTTGTCATCTTTAATCAGTCTGATCATTCTACTCTGTCCTTTCTCATTAACAAGGTGTTTTTTTGCTCACAGAGTAGAAGTTTTTTTTTGTATATATATATATATTTGCATTAATCTCGGTCAATCTCTGAATATGTTATTTGTGATAATCTCAAGAGGTCAACCTTTTCTTAGATACCATCTGGCACCAACAATCGATCCATGGTCAAGATCTGGGGCTTAGAAGTAGGATCCAATAAAAACAGCAAGATTATTATTACCAAAAGAAGGAGGCTAATTTATTTAATAGATTTTGATGGTTTTGTGTGCCTAAAAGCAGTTGTAATACTTTACAAAAAAGTGTCAATTGGAACATAGTGGGCTGCCAGACATAATGACAACAGCCATATGAAACATGGGATTGATAGCTGCCATGGTTCATGACTCATCCAGCTTCTGAGCTTGCATATGATCAAGCCCATAGACTGAGACATAAAGGGGTATGAAACCTAATTTTTTCTTTTATGAATCAGATTAAGTATACAATTAAAAAAAAAGTATCCAATTTTCTTCTATTGTAAAATTAGCTTTGTTCCTATGGCATTCTGTGTTGAATAGAAGGTAGCTAGTGCACATATTTTGTGAAAACACGGCTGCCATCTAGTGGTCTTGCAAATAAATAACATTCTTAAAATCCTTGCAAAACGGCTGCCATATAGGGATTCAAATATGTGCACGCTCTAGAGCCTACCTATTTGTGTTTCAACTAAAAATAATTAAAAAAAACAAAGTAAATTTACAAAAAAATTAAAGTTATAAATTCTGTCTGAATCATAAAATTGGACTCATGTCTGTTTAAATCTGTCCATGTCTGCATTTTCAGATATATAGGACCCGCGCATGGGATTTACGTGTATAGATATTGGTTTTATAGATGGCATAATTCAAAGGAACATTGGGGGAAAAACACCTTCCAGTTGATTTTAGGCTTTAACATAGATTCAAGATTTTATTTAAAAATTACTTTTTCTTTTAATCCTTATAGTCACCCAATACTACATGAAAGCAATTCAGCTATCAAAGTTATACTGCAGTAAAATCAGAAACTTTAAACCTCTGTATCCCTGGCACTATATAGCTCATTCTCTTTCCAGAAAGTTTAATATAATAATGAATAACCAGACGTTTCTTGCTTTGTTAAGGCATATTGGGTCACACATAAATGGACTACCAATAAATGAAACATTCCCAAATATTTCTCTCTTTGTGATGAATTATGGAATATCTCGACTTGCCAGATGATTAAATTTAAAAGTGGTTTACTGTAATGATATTTGTAGAATATGAAAGAAGATTAAATGTCTGAATTACAATGTGATTTTTTTTTTTTAGTTTGATTTTGGCACTTTAGTTATGGAAGCCACAAAATTAAAATATATAAGAAAAAGTAGCATCAAACTTTTTACATATTCTATAAATGCTAAAATTTTAAATTTATGGTTCATTATGTTGCTTAAAAAATGCATTAAACATTGAGAGAGAAAAAAGATGCAATAAGACAATCCTCTGATAAGTAAGACAATTTTCTGTCTGCATTATTGTTTGCCTGTATCTTATACTATATCTTAGATAAAAAAAAATTAAGGAATAATATATAGGATAACGTTTTTCTACAGAAAATCATCATTAAATTTTATGGGGATTTTTGTAGATTAATCAGTTCATACGTTTTTTTCGAAAGGTTTGCGATCGACCCCTATTTGTTTAACCACAGGGGATAAACACAATGAACTCAATCACACTCTATTGGCTGCAACTTTTTCAGCTTTTTTGGGGGTGCGAAAAATTTGCTTTTTAATTCTGTGTGGTTACAATTGGCCATTTTCAGCTCTTTCCTTCACTTGCGAACTGGTTTTCAGATCCTATGGGGGTGAAAAGTTCCCAGAGATCACAACACTTTTTCAAGTCACTTTTCATCACCTTTTCAAGACCAGTTTTGTGTTTTCAAATTTGACTCCCCTTAGGCACTTGATAATTTCTTGAAAGGGCATTTTGGACATAATTGCATAGCTGTGAAATATTTTCAATCAATCTTATCTTGCACATATGCAAAACACTCTAAAATGGCCATAGGAAGTTGGTGACGTTTTCCGGTGAGCGAAGCAGTGAGGTGGGGTGTGTAGGGAGAGGCCTCTCACCAGCGTGCTGTGGAACGCCGTCTCAAGGGCTCTAGGCTGGGGAGTGAAATAAATACTCTGCCGGGCAGGTTACCTGCGTGACTCCTTCGAAGTGGCAGAGCTGACAGCCATACATCAATCCAGGAGAGCAGCGGGGGGAGAGACAACTGTACCCAGCCAGGCCCAGCAATGGAGGATACAACAGAGACCAAAACATGTGGGGATAGTGTGGTTAAAGGTTTGCTTTTGTCCTGAGGAACGTGTGGAAAAGCCTAGGAGAAGCTGGATAACAGCACCGGAATGTCAATAACTAAAAGTAAAACATTGATACTGCAGCAAGGCAGAAGCCTTAAATATCTTCTACAATCGTGGAACCCACTACAAGGCAGAAAACATGGGGGAAGAACCTTCATTGGGCCTCACAAGTCTAGAGTGGCCAACTGTAAGTACGATACCCAATATTTAAGGAGACTGAACATAATTGCTAGCCGTGGAAGTTAATTGTGTGTTAGCTTGGACAGACAAGAACTGGCTCATACAAGCTTATATGTTATCCCAGTGAAGAAGCCGATAGTGCCCCCCTTAGGGATAAATAAGATAATTTACATGGTAACTGTGTATTATCATTTTAAAGCTGGTACTCAAGGCTAAAACAGAGAGACACTGTTTTACCACAGACTGGCAAGGCTTCATAATTATATACACAAAGAAAAATATAAGGTTGGTACACTCCTGTTAAAGTTCCTGAGAAGGGCAATAATTTTACATAAGGAGAACACTCACAGAGAATAACACTGAATGTATGTTTTTTATTAATGCCTTTGTAAACAAAGTGAAGAAAATCGTGGTTACTGGACTCTGTTCTGGATTTTAACCCTGACAGATTGTGAGTGTGTTATACGGCCTTATGCCTGGGAGAAGAACTAGCATGAATTAATGCAAAAAGGGAGCCACCAACTATAAGGACAAAGCTTTACTATGTGAGGAACATAAAATGGCCACAGAAGACCTTAAAGAGGTTTATTATCATACATGGTATTGATTTATTAAAACTCTATGACTATTGGAGAGGCTGTATACAGTGGATAGGGCACACATTTACATACAGTATGTATATGAGTTGAGTTCATGATATGCTATACAGCTAAGGGAATCTACAGAAAAAGTCACTTCAGGACCCCAACATCTACAAGGGGATTGCTGTGTTTAAAACAGTAATTGGAAGCAAAAACCTTAGATATTGTATATCTAAGTTGCATATCTTACCCAGAGTTCCATGGTACATTGGTAATAATATATACAGAGTACTTGTGGGGGAATGCAAGCAAGGATACTTGCCTAGATTTGCTAATTCTATACAATAATTCTATATCAATTAGTTTTATATAATGGAGGATATTATGTATATATCCATGTTAGACTAGACCTTTTTCAAGAGGGTGTTGTGGATTTTTGTGTATGTTGATTTGTTTGTTTTTTTATGCTGGTATCCTGCACAATAAACCCAGTACAGTACAAAGTAAATAATTGCTAAATAAAAGCAGCTCCATTGTTTCAATGGAGCAAATCTCGCAACTTTGCGCTTTGACAAGGGGCAGTGTAAGATAATTTTGAATCCTGCTACTGTCGAGCTGAGAAGTTGCCGCCACTATCTTCTCTGAAGAAATTCATTTTCAACACATATCTTCTTGATTCTAAACCAATATCACAAAAAAACATATAAATTATTTCTGCTCAATCATTAGGTATAGGCGAATGTGTACATTTCCGAATTCGAATGTTAGAACGAATGTTATTACCAAAATTTGAATTATAAATCCGAATGTTGATAAGAACGAATATTCTTAAAAATTCTATAATCGAATGCTATTTACAGTTTTTGAATCTCATTTTCGAATTTTAATGTTTATAATTATATCGAATGTCCACATTCGAAATTACGAATTTAACATT
>CAJPDP011496917.1:0-11869 GCA_905336975.1 Bombina variegata variegata
ATGTATTTATATGTGTACATATGTATTTATGTGTTTGTATGTGTACATATGTAGTTATGTATTTATATGTGTACATATGTATTTATGTGTTTATATGTGTACATATGTATTTATGTGTTTGTATGTGTATATATGTATTTTGCACACTATATATTTTTATCTTGACAAACGGGCAGTTTCCCCCAAAATGTTGTTTTTGTACCTTGCTAAATAAAGCTTCTTCACTGAATTGGTAAGTGTGCAGCCTGCTCTGTTATTTCTGTTATACCTTTTGAGCAAGGGGATTGCTCTGCAAGATTGCACCTACTATCTTCATTATTTGTTGTGGATTGGGAGTGCTACCTAATTCAACTGTACAATTGGCGTACTCGGGGAGACTGATATATCCAAACGATATGACTGAGGGCTTGCGGCCTGTACTGACCGACACGGAAGGTGGAGGCTTGCTCCACTGTTCTATTTAACATTGCCACCGGTTACAGGAATTACAGAGGGGAAAGATTTATTTACCCAGACACGAAGCTCCCTGTATTTCAAGAAGGTGAAGAAGCAGCTTGCTAATATATGAGAGCGAGACTGTCGCATTTCTTTGTGTTGTATTCCCAGCTTGACGACAAGTGACTTTTTAAACTTAATATTACCACTCTAAGACACAAGGAACTGTGCAATGGAACTTCTTTGGAAACTATTTTGACTCCGTGAGACCTTTACTTTCCCCCTTTCCTTCTCAGTTTGTCTGAGTGGGTCACCTCCCCATCCCCTTTTCCCCCTTTTGTAGGGTGTAGTCCCTTGACCCTGAAGGGGGAAAGAATAGAGTTTGCTTATTGAAGTATGTTCACTATCTAATATCAGTGGCAAAGAGACTTATTGTTATTACTACAACATGATGGCCTCATTTATGTTCTAAAATTTCGCAAGATGTTTCCAGTGTGAATTTTATTGCTGCTCAGATATATTATCCACATTACAACAATACTTGCCATCCTATTTAATATAGATCTCTTGATAAACTCCCCCTAAATTGATATAAAACCTTAAGACTCTCTTAATTTGCAATATTATTACCATCATGTCCGAAAAGCTTAAAAAGAAACAAAAAATCTTTTTTTTCCATCACAAGAGAACTGTTGCCGACCACTTCCAAGGAGTGGACACAAAGTGACCGAAGATAATAGTCTTAGTTTGGCAGTGAACCAAATATGGAGGCCCCATCAAGGACATTGAGTTCCCCATTCTACAAATGCCTTTAACAGCTTCCTCTGTCAATAATATGTTGGATTCCATCAAAACCTTGTTACACTCTCACTATGAATCTTTTACTAAAAGCTTCAACCTCTCTTGTGCTGAGCTTAAAAGGGACATTGCTTCTATTGGCTAGAGAACAGATGGTTTAGGAAGCATGAGGATTTATTAACTGTGGAGACCATAATAATTTAGCAAGCTATGCACACAATTTAGCTGATTGCATTAGCTCTTCGGAAGTAAAATTGGCAGACCTCGAAGATCGAACAAGACGCAACAATATCTGCTTCAGGGGCATCCCTGAGTCTGTGTCTATGC
Source organism: Bombina variegata variegata (assembly GCA_905336975.1). NCBI lineage: Eukaryota > Metazoa > Chordata > Amphibia > Anura > Bombinatoridae > Bombina > Bombina variegata. The sequence continues at coordinate 1,561 of CAJPDP011496917.1, forward strand.
AAGATCTACCCATTTATTCAAGAATTATTTTTAAAGATGTCATGGGACACATCTCTGAAGATGAAGCTAAGGTGGATATAATCCATAGAGCTTTGAGGCCTAGAGGGGGGTTTCTGAGAGTTATTGTTAGGTTTCATTATTATGCTTTCAAGGAAAAGCTTTTGCAAACTGCAGTTAAATATGAATTGTTTCCTGAAAAATTTGCTTCAGTTCAACTTTTTTTCTGATTTGTCAACTCGTATACTTTGGCTAAGGTGGACTTATTCCGCATACACAGCGGTTCTCCGGACAGAGGGTATTAAGTACCGCTGGGGGTTTCCTGGGAAGCTACTTATTACTTAAGATGGGCACCTATTTACAGCGTTAAGCCTTTCCCATGCAAGAGAACTCCTAATGCAATGGGACTTAGTTTCATCAGCTCCATTATTATCTACATAACAAACCCCTTCTCTGTCTTATATTAGGGCTTTTGCTCCAGAGCTGCACACTTTGACAAAACATCCTACTGTATAAAAAAGGGGGAACGTCAGAAACCCCCAGACAGATAAGCAACAGTGTTTAATCAGATTCTCTAACATTATTTTCAGAGTTTAATAATGATGTTCATAGGCTATAAAGTATTTGATTTGTCATGTTTGAATTGCGTATATTTCTACGTCTTTATTTTTTTTGCGTACGTTACAATATGTTATATTTATTTACATTTGATGGACTTGTCCAAAGATCTCACCACAAAAAGCATTCCAGACCTGCAAAACGTTTATTCCTACTATACAGCAAACTCATTCAGAGAGGGCCTGTTTCATCTTGACTTAAAGAGAATGTCAAAACCAGCTAGATATTTATGTGTCTACTGTGAAATTTGACTTTAGCCTGTAATTGGGGTACTACTAATGTCCCTAAAAGACCTCAAATTGTTGATATAATTAAATACATGAGACATATGGAGGATTGTATTTTTTACTCCATAATAAAGCAGGTCTTTATGCAGAAATTTTGGATTTATGAGATAATAAATGTAAAAGCTACAAAGTCTTTTGAACTAATGCTTGAGGAACTGATAGATACGTCTTGCGGTAGGAGGTTGAAACCCCCCTTTTCCTGATATCCTCATTTGAAGCCTCCATTTTTTTTTCACTTTATTACTACTACAGTCCTGGGGCTACTGCATTTATATGAGATGCCGAGCAATGTTTGGATTGAAATTGAATCATTCCCAGATCGTACTTTGACCGTTCACTACTGAATGGAGGGGATACTTAGTTTCAGATATTATTTTAGGACAGACTTTTTTTTACAATACTATGTAATAGCAACTTATCTTTATCTATGATTTCACGCCTCAATAAATAAAACATTAAAAATATATATAATGGCAGCTCAGATTCATTTTTGGAGTTTCTTTTGTTTGTTTTTTTTTCAAAATAATTTTATTTTATTAGAAGAGCTGCTGTTTGAATTGATAAAACCACTCTGATTTGTAAATTACAAAACAGGAACACTAGAGAGTCTGGAAGTCCAATTATGTAACCTTAGTATGTTGCTAAATGTCTGCACTAGCTATACCTGTGCAGTGATTGGTTAGAGCAGTGCACAAACTCATTTACAGTTGGCTTTAAAGGGTCACTAAGGTCAAAATTCTTATTTAGATAAAGCCTGCAATTTAAAAAAAACTTTGCAATTTTCTTCCATTTTCAAAAAAAGTGCACAGTTTGAGGCTACAGCTCCTACTGAGCATTTATAAAGTACATTTTGTGATTGGTTAATGGCTGTCGTGATATAGGGGAGGGAAATTGTATTACATTTTAAAATTGTCAGAAAATAGTCTACTGCCCACCTCCAATTTAAAGTAATATTGCATTGTCTTTGTATTGTGTATTTGCCAAGTATTCAATTCTACTGTATATAGTGGTGTTTAAGTGGCTACACCTACAGTCAAGGGAGATAAGATAAATATACTCACTAAGTAGAGTTTTGCAAATCATTAATGGGGCAGTATACTCATACAAGCAACAGATAAGAGTTCATTTTATCTAAACCTGGTGCAGGAACACATCTTTAAAAGGACTAGGCTCTCTCTCGCCCCCCACTGGAAGGTTGATTTCTTCTGATCCCTCTTGTGCACATAGATTTTCTCTAGCCATTATTGCAGTATTGAAAGTCTGAGCATGAGTGGATGTTTCAAAAGGAAAAGCAGCTATTAGAAGTAAAAGGGGTTATTTGACATTGTAAGCAATTTAATACACTCCAGCAGTTTAAATTGATCATTATGGATACATTAAAGATAAAAAAAAAATGTTTTACAGTACACTGTTCCTTTTATAAAGTAACCATTATAAATGCTTTTAAAACACTTTATTTTTCTATTCAGTAGTTAATATGCTGGTATATTCTATCCATATCTAAAAATAACCAGTAATATAATTTCACTTCATTGTAAAAAATGTGTAAATGTTTAAAGGGATATGAAAGTAAACATTAAAAATGGTTCAAAGAGAGCACCCAAACAATCCAATTTACTTCTATTATCACATTTACTTAGTTCTTTTGGTGCCTAGATATGTTCAGCAGTGTGCACATGGCTATAGCACTATATAGCAGCAATGTTTGCTGCCTTACAGTGCTCAAGACATGCGCACTGCTGAACATATGTTCAACAAAGGATACCAACAGAGCAAATTACATTTTGATAACGGGAGTAAATGAGAATGTTTTGTTGCATGCTCCATATGAAGAATTACACGTATACATATTTTTTACTTTCATAAACCTTTAATAATGTAAGTGTGATTTAAGCCATATATTTACTATTTTACCAAAACAATATTTGAACATGCTTATTAACATACACAAAAGGGAAAAAAAAGCTGTGCAAACGGCCAATATTTATGCTCAAAACAGGCGAAAATACTGAATCACTGGTTTCTGATAGTTTGGAATTTTCCTCATGTACATATAGGGGATGTAACTGCCTAGAACACCAGGTCACTGGCATGAGGGAATCCATATTTAAAAAGGTTTTTGTGTGAAAAAAGGTGAGGCGTTGTGAAGCTTCAGTGCAAATACTGTGAGTTGGGGTTTCCTGTGGGAGTATGTGCAGATGTGCTATACCATGATCTAATTGTGTGTCAAATAATTATTTGAAATCCATGTTATGCCCTTTATTCTATTCCATGAGAAGTTCAGTACAGACACACCACGGTTAGGTAAATTTAATGTTCATGAAGTACTACACACAATCACATTTACAAGTGATTATTCAGTAAGTAAACACGTTTACAAGTGGTTTCTAATCCTGTCACTTTAATCCCAGATAACACATTGTCTGAGTACACTAAGGAAACTCCAAGCATTGATGACCTAGAAGAAAACTTGAGAAAATTGAAGGTTCAAGTGGACAGCCTGGCATCAAGCCTTAATTTTGGCTATGAGAAAACAGATGATCATAAAGAATTGAACGTTCCTCAGTGGCCTTTGCATATGAGCAGTTCGTCTTATCAAACAACTAGAGACAAAGCATTGCAGACAACATTGGATTCTCAATGGTTTCTAAAGCCACAGCATCTAGTAAAACCCTTAGAAAAACTTTCTGCATTACAGAGCTTGGGACTCCCCATGTTTTCAAGGTCTTTGCCTAATCGACCAGTAGGAACACTGGGAAGTGAAATTTCAGCAATGGATTCAAGCGCTTCAGCAGTAAAGCCATTAGATATTGCTTCCTGTGAATCATTTCCAGTGAAGCTTGGAGCACCTCATGTGGTTGGGGTCAAGTCTTTACTCCCTCCCAAGATCCCTGTACATTGTCGCTCTCCTGACAAAACAAAGTACCCAACGGTCCGAGGAAGATCACAGTCTTTAGAGCGCTCACATTCCTTCTCGCCTGCCTCCAAGAAAGCTCGATGGCTGAGATCCCGTTCACAGTCTCCAAAGCCTGTCTGGAGACCAAACTCTGCAAAAGCTAATGCATGTGGACAGCCTCCTCCACGGCCACGATCCAGTGGTAAGACATCTTCCTTAAACAGACAGTCACGATCCAGGTTTTATAGACCAGGATCTTTAGTTACCAGGTCACTTACTCCTCCAAGAAAAATTAAGAAGAATCTCAATTACTCCTGGAGTCCTTACAGCCTACCGTCAGCTGCAATATCTGCACCAAGCGCTGAGGAAATTAGTGAAAGGTAATTCATTCATCTATTCAGATTCAGATGGGACAGAAGAGACAAAATTAAACTTTAATGGTTCAGAAAGGGCATGCAATTTTAAACAACTTTCAGATTCACTATATAATCTAATTCACTTCATTCTTTTGGTATAATTTGCTAAAAACATACCTAGGTAGGCACAGGAGCAGTATGTACTACAGGGCACTAGCTGGTGATTGGTGGCTGCACATATATGTCTCTTGTCATTGTTTAGCATTGTTGCTCCTTCAACAAAGGATACCAAGAGGATAAAGCTAATTTTAATATAAGTAAATTGGGAAGTTGTTTAAAACTGTTCTATATGAATATTTTATCTTCCTTTAGATTCATGATTTTTGTAAAATACAATAGTTAATTTGCATTTTATTTAATATGCTCAAAATAGAGCTATAAGTAGCAGAAATACCACCATATATATGAACATTGTTGGCTATAACAGAAGCTATATGAAATATATATCACATCTTTCTTAGTAAGTTTATATGCAGTAAATGTTTTGTATTATAATAACGTTAAAGTGATGGTAAATCCAAGCGTATAACAAACGCTAGGATTTACCATCACTAAAAATAAACATTAGTTTCTGTGCAGCAAGTATATCGCTAACACAGCGCCTCCGGCTGCCCACGGCATAGTACTCTTCTCCAATGAGGTGACAGTTCCACCTCTAGATGTGCTAGGATGTCAGTTGACACACACAGCTATTGGTTTAGAGGTGGAAACGTCACCTCATTGGAGAAAAGCACTGTGCCGTGGGCAGCCGGAGGTGCTGAGTTACTTGCCACACAGATAGGGTGAGTTTAGCACCTTTTTTTTTTTTTTTTAGGAAGTAATGACAGAAACTGTTTATTTTTAGTGATGGTAAATCCTAGCGTTTGTTATACACTTGGATTAACCATCACTTTAAAGGATCATGAAAAGCAAACCTTTTCAGCCAAACATAAAACAGCAAGTCAGAAAGTAAAGAGACATAAAAGATCATCTTTGGATAATATTAAAAGGAAAAGTAAAAATTTAACTTTTATGGTTTAGGTAGAACTTGCAATCTCAAAATAATTTTCCAGTTTACTTCTATTATCAGATTTACTTCATAACATTGTTGCAAACACTTGAAATTTCTGTTAAACACAAAAAGAGGGCACCTATTTAAAAGACAATAACATAATCAATCATTTATTATAAAAACAAAAACAAAAAACCGTTTTTCTTTAGATGTATTGCCCTTATCAAATCATGATGTTCTTTAAATTCATCCAAAATCCAATTGATCAATCCCAAACCATGGTATTCTTATCGAATAGGGAACCGGCTGCACCTTCCGTAGTCACCACACACTCAGTAGCTGTATCAAAAGAAAAGGAAAAAGAAGTAAGAGCGCCTTCTGGTGCAGATAAAACTATACAAATATCCAATTCCCATCCGCACGAAATAAGGGAGTCAGCAGTATGAGCGCTAATCATCGCCTGCTGAGAATTAATAGCGTCTACGCTCACTAACCACCCTCTCAGCTCAACACATGGAGTATTAAAAGCACGCTTCCACCGGGATCCGGTCTCAAAAAGATGACCTTCAAAGATGTATAAAAACTTAAAGGGACAGTATACACCAATTTTCATATAACTGCATGTAATAGACACTGCACTAAAGAAGAATATGCACAGATAAGGATCTAAAAATCCAGTATAAAGCCTTTTAAAAAGATATTTAGAAGCTAACAGTTTAGCACTGTTGATGAGGTTAGACTGGGATACTGACCAAAAGGGGCTGGGAAAGCAGGAAAAGCAGACCCCCCCCCCCGCCTCCTTCCCTGCATATGAAAATACAGATTAGACAAACAGGAATCAGTCTGACACTTTGAGGCTTGGTTAGGAGTCTGAAAATCAGCACAATGTTATTAAAAATAAGCAAAACTATACATTGTTACAGAAACACTCCCAGATAGGCTTCATAAATGGATCATCTACAAAACTAGAAAAATCTAGTGTAGAATGTCCCTTTAACAATGTCTTTAATTATACATTAAAAACAGTTTGAAAAGCTTCATAAGCAACATTCGTTGCACATAATACTACGCGTTTCTCAGCGGTATTTCACTTTTTCCTAAAATGTATGATTATAGATTTTGTTAAGTTTTTATACATCTTTTGGAGTTCAACTTTTTGAGACCGGATCCCGGTGGAGGCGTGCGTTTAATACTTCATGTGTTGAGCTGAGATGCTATAAATTCTCAGCAGGCAAAGATTAGCACTCATAAGTGCTGACTCCCTTGTGAGTATACTTTTTTGTGCATTGGAATTGGATATTTGTCTAGTTTTATCTGTACTAGGAGGCGCTCCTTTCTTCTTTTCTATTGATACAGCTACCTGTTGCAAACAATGCAGCCACTGCCATAGAATGCTAAAGTCATGTGCACACTCCTGAGCGCCTATGAGCCGACCTAGGTTTATGCTTCTGCAAAGGGTACCAAGAGAAGAAAGCAAATCTGATCATATAAGTAAACTGGAAAGTTTTTTGTTTGTTTTTTTGTTTTTATTTGCATGCTAAACATGTCTGTCTAAACCATAAAAGTTAAAAGGACATTGAAATGCAAAAATGATATGCTCTAGTTTATTAGACTCATGTTTGTATTAATGTCCCTTTCTAACTATGGGCTTAAAGGGACACTGAACCCAATTTTTTTCTTTCATGATTCAGATAGAGCATTAAATGTTATGCAACTTTCTAATTTACTCCTGTTATCAATTTTTCTTCATTCTCTTGCTATCTTTATTTGAAAAGCTAGAATATAAGTTTAGAAGCCGGCCCATATTTGGTAAACAACCTAGTTTGTTCTTGCTGATTGGTAGTTAAATGCAATAAACCAATAAACAAGTGCTGCCCGGAGTGCTGAACCAAAAACGGGCCAGCTCCTTAGCTTAGATGTCTTCTTTTTCAAATAAAGATAGCAAGAGAACGAAGAAAAATTGATAAAAGCAGTAAATCAGAAAGTTGCTTAAAATTGCATTCTCTATCTGAATCATGAAAGAAAAAATTGGGTGTAGTGGCCCTTTAACCTCTCAGCAGTGTTAAATTCCTGCTTACAACTTGCAACACATTGCAGCGCTTGAGCATCACCCAGATGCTAGCCAGTCAGGAGCTGCATACACATGTAGCCACCAAGCATTATCCATGTTCTATTCTGGAGCTTCAGTGTGTTGCAGCTTCCAAGTAGGACTTTAGGTTTGTGCTTAATCCTTTAAAACACTGCATATGAAAAAAAAAATGTATGTCTCTTTAAAGGAATTGAAAGGTCAAAATTTAAATGTGCATGAATGCATTTCAATTTTAAATAGAAGCATGTTTGCAATATACTTCCATTAACAAAAATTCTTCTAGTAAACGTTATTACTGTTTTTGCAGCATATGCACATAGGCTACATGTCGACAGAATAGACAATCACCAGGAGGTAGGCAGTTAAAGAATTCAATTTTAATGGTGAAATAAGTACAACAAACGATGTGCCCCAAACATGTGCAACAAGAAATCCCCTTACGCGTTTTGTGTGTACAAACACACTTCGTCAGAGAGATGTCATAGGCTACATGTGACTAGAGGGTTAGGATTCAAACACCATGCCTCTTAGGAGAGCTGGCAGTGGTGTGTATTGGTGAAAACGTGTCTTGTATTATACAAGCCAATGCCAACTTTATGAGAAGGTGTGGTGTTTGAATACTAGTGCACTGGCACTCAAAGCATATGTGCGTATGCCACTGAAAAACAGAAATACTAGGAAAACATTTGCTAATTGAAGTATATTGCAAACATGCTTCAATTTAAAATGTAAAGGCACACACGCACATATTAATTTTGACCTTTCTATCCTTTTAATTTTCCATCTAAAAAATTTTTGGTCACCACTTCATATTTTACTGCCACTCAGAGGTTTAACCCCTCTTTTAATCTCACTATTTCTGTGGGCCACTAGCCCAGCAAGTCTGGGGAACTTTATTGAGAAATTACAGAATATGTCTGCGCTAGACTAGCAGATATTTAAAAAGCCACTCAGAGATCTATCTTCACAAAGAACTATAAATATAAGGCGCACATTTATTGAAATGACGTGGCATTAGACACTCACATATAATTAAATAGACAAAATGTAGAGACGTCTCTCTAGCGAACTTCATTGTCACAGACCCAGCAGGATTACTGCATCTAGGTCACACATCTGAAAAGAAAAAGTAGATTTATTTGGCACACAAACTTTATTTATTTATTTTTAAATACCAGATTTAATTTGAGTGAAAGTGATGGGATTTAAAATGTATTTGTCATCTGAAATCCTTTTTAATATATACATTTTATTAAAAAAGAAATGCCCATTTTGTTTGGAAAACAATTTTTGATGGATTGTCAAAGTGTTGTTAACTTTTAGTAAGGAATATTATTTGGATATTTATTTTACCATCGGTAGATTCTTGCAGACGCTGACAGAGGGAGGAGTTGCAATGTCTGTGCTGGAAGCTTCCCCCTATCAGCAAGAGCTGGCACGGTTGAGACTAGAGCGTCTTCGTGTGGAAGAGGAGCTGCTATTGGAGCTTAAGAGACAGCAAGAACTGGAAAGAACCAGAGGACCAAAACCTAAATGGTTAGTAATAAATTAGCACAAGTGACTGTTAAAGGGTCATGAAAGTCTAAAATGTCTTCGTTTGTATAGAGCATGCACTTTGTATCCAATTTAGTTTGTTTTCTTGATATCTTTTGTTGAAAAGCATATCAGAAGCACCACTGGGAACAAGCTGGTGATTGGCTACACACATATCTGTTCACCACTGAAAATGTTGCCAGCCGGGTAGATATATGAAGTATCAGGGTGGGGACAGAGTAATTATTTGCATTACTATAACATTTTTGTTATTTGAAAATGTTGCTTAAGCTATCCAAAGCACAAATGAATTGCATAATTTTACATAAATGTATTTAATCATAATTTGTAAATACGCAGTATAACACTTTATTAAATATGAATATTGCATAAATATGCTTTTATATGTTTTCATCTGCTTAACTGCAAACGGCTGCCATGCACTTATTTATTTACATTAAATGTATTTTTGATATGTTTAGTAAGACTTTTTTGTTTCGCGAAACCGTTAACTAGAGCTCTGTAGGGGCACTTTTATTGCGCTCAAGCGATTGCGTTTACTTTCAACTTGTAAAACAAACGCTACAGCCGACTTGCACAAACGGCTGCAATAAACTTGATATCGCTCACGCGTAACTGTTTGCGCACCACTCTTAATCTGACCCTAAATAGGTCCTAGGGAGAACACTGCATATTCCTGTCATTGGTTTACCAGATGTGTTCAGCTTGGTCCCAATAGTGCATTGATGCTTTGGAGCTGACTTTGACTATGTGTTTACCTTTACACATTTGTAAATAGAGTAATCATAACATTTTCATTTTGTACTTTTCTAGCTTTTTTTCTAGCTTATTGTATATAAAACTACTAAGGGGGACATTTGAATAACTGCATTGTTATCTGTAATTATTTAGGTATGAGATGAAAAACTCACAGTTCCACTACGAAGCACGCAAGAATAATGAACTGCTGAAAACAAGCAAGGATTACCAGTCAATCTATAACTATCGGCATGAACTTGGCGCTGCATCAAGGAACTTTCAGGAGCACTTAAACATTACACAACTGGAACCCGTATAAAAAATAAAGCACCTCATTTATTTTTTCAGTATATTCTTTAGTCTTGTGACAACTTTTCTTGTACCCTGTTCTCCTAGAAAATGCAAGTAAGCAGCGTGCACTTGCATTCAGTGCTTGTGAATGCCTGGAGTACTTGTGACATTATGCATTTCTTTTAGGATAGAGTATGCAACTTTCTAATTTAATCCTTATTATAATTTTTTTTTCTTGGTATTTTTGTTTGAAAAAGCAGGAATGAAAGCTTAGGAGCCGGCCTATTTTAGGTTTAGCACCTGGGTAGCGCTTGCTGATTGGTGGCTAAATGTAGCAACCAATCAGTAAGCGCTATCCAGGGTGCTTAATAAAATACCCTATACTGTATGTTGGGGGACATTTATAAAATTAACCAGAGATCTGATCTCTGG
>CAJPDP011497760.1:0-10707 GCA_905336975.1 Bombina variegata variegata
ATGTGGCCCAGGGAAGCCAAAAGATTAGACACCCCTGCTTTAAAGTGTTCTCAAAAGTGGCAATTTTAAGCTGGTGAGCCAATCAGGAAAGTCGTACCTGTCACCACCAATCAAATTGTGCTTATGTTACATTCAACTGTAGGTTTCCTGTTTTCAGATTTGAACTATATCTTACATTTAAATAACCATAATTAATTCCCGTACAACCATCAGTAGATCCACCAACACAGTAGCAAATATGATTTATAGCATGATCTATAATAGTCTTAAACATTAGTTAATTTTGTGGAAATGTGTCATTTTGCAACTGGTTTATTTATTTATTCAGTTTAATCTACCAAAATAAGTGAGGAAATGTCATTCTAGATGTTCCTCACATCCTTCAGTTTTGACTAAAATGGTTTCAATGCAATGATGTTTTGAGTGTGTGCTATTGTAGGCTTGACAAACCTGAAATTTCAGAAAGGATCTTTGCAACCTGAAATTTTAAATAAAGTAATCAATAATATAAGTGAATAAGGTTGGGCACAGAAATACTGCAAGCTAAGGACAGAGTTTTGAGGGCCCTTGTTGAGTCAGGATGGCCCAAGGGGAGACATTAAGAATTATAGGTGCATAGCAAGGCAGCGTAATACGCTAGCTCAATGTATTTCAATTCCATATATCCAGGATATTTATATTACAGCACATATTGGTTAATGTTAGCGTCTGTCCTCTGATTAGTTTGCCACATGTCAATATCCTGAATAAAATCTGGCCTGTTTGTGGGTTCTAAAGATTTATTCTAAGAACACTGTGATAGATTATGCAGGCAAAAATCACATCAAATATGACATTGTAGATGTCTTGCATTGATAACATTAGGAAACAAGTATGGCAGTCCTCATTATGATGGTGGTTAGAATTATGAGACCTCCTAAGCTTAATATGGCATTACCCACCTAGTGGTATAGTGTGAATAAAAAGCAGTCACCCATAAGCATTCATGTGGGAAAAGCTGTCAAGTAATTTCTGAGGTGGTGAGTAACCATAGTCTGTAAATGCGAGACCCTTAACACAGGTCCGGAGATGTTTCAGTTCTGCAAGTAAAAGGCTTCATCTACCTACCCAAAAGTTAGTTTTCCTATGTTTACAAACACTGATAGTTGACCCTTTTTGTTTCTGCCTAGACAAACAGTTTTACCAACATCTTAGACTTTAAACCATCATGGTTGTATGGGCTAAGATGGTAGTGTGCAGAGGTGGGAAAGTTTACTTAATAAAATTACCTAACTGAAGGCTTTATGTCATAAATTAAATCTGAAAATGAGTACAAGTCAGAAAAAATAAAATACATTTTAATATATACACCCTCAGGCACAAAACAGTTATAACAAAGGCCGAAATGATCGTCTAGGGTTGCCATGTTGCTTGATCAGAGGAGAATTGCCTAGTATTTTGGGGCTTGACTGACCTTGCTAGGCAATATCAGACTAATATACTTCAGGTAAATTCTCCTCTGTGAAAATAACTAAAATAGGCTGCCCCTAGGTGGTAACTCGCCATAGAACAAGCTACTGAGCTGTTTGTTCCTGGTAGAGTGTGTCTCTTTCTGTATGCATTTAAATGATGACCCTGGGGAAGTCTCCCTGAGTGTGATGGAGGGAACCAGATGTGGACTCCTTGCCCAATGTGCTTAGAGGGATATGGCTGCACCTCACTGACGAGGCCCACAGAAGGCCAAAACGATAGTCTGTGGTTAAATTGTTCCCTGTTCAGAGGAGGATTGCCTAGTATTTCGGGAAATAGACTGACCTTGCTAGGTGGGATAAGACTGATATACCTCAGGACAGTTCTCCTCTGTGAAAAGCACAATTGGGCTAAAAGAGGCTGTTCTTAGGTGGTAACTCGCCATAGAACTGAGCTGTTTGTTCCTGGTAGAGCGCTTCTATCTCTGTATGCATAAAATTGTCATAGACAGACATAAAAGTGCTGTGTAACCGATTGATTACTCACGAACATGACACATTCCCAGTCTGGTAAGTAAAAATAAATAAAAAATGCAGGGTATACAAAAGGAAACACATTTGTAAGAGGCATTGTGAACTGTCTGTCTACTCAAGTTAAAAAAACAAGCTAACTTACGCTTTATAAAGGGTGTTAAAAGGACATGAAACCCAACATTTTTCTTTCATGATTTAATTTTAATTTTAAACAACTTTCCAGTTTACCTCTTTTAAAATTTGATATGCTTTGTTGAAGGAGCACCAATGCACTACTGGTTTCTAACTGAACACATGGGTGAGCCAATGACAATCGGTATATTTATGCAACCACCAATCAGCAGATAGAATCTAGGTTCTTTACTGTTTCTAAGCTTTCCGAGATAAACCTTTTAGCAAAGGATAACAAGAGAAGGAAGCAACTTAAATAATATAAGTAAATTGGAAAGTTGTTTAAAATGATATGCTCTGTCTAAATCATGAATGTCTAATTATGACTTTACTGTTCCTTTAACGACCAGCGCCATACCCTGTACGTCGCTGCAGTCCTGAGCTTCTCTCTTTCTTAGGTAGCTGAACACAAAGGTGTTCATAGGTATATGCATGGTTTATATTGGGTTTGCATACTTCACAATAGGCAACTAGTTAACTAGTCTCCCTTGTAGTTTATGGAAGACCTTCATATTTATTCAGAGGGTTAATTGTGATTATATGTTGTATTTAAAGGAACATGGAACACAAGCATTTTCTTTCATGATTTAGGGAGAACGTACAATTTTAAACAACTTCCAGTTTACTTCTATTATCAAATTTACTTCATACTCTTGGTATTATTTGTTGAAGGAGCGGCAATGCACTACTGGTTTCTAACTGAACACATTAGTGAGCAAATGACAATTGATATATATATCTGCAGCCCCCAATCAGCAGCTAGAACCTAGGTTCTTTGCTGTTCTTGAGCTTAACTAGATAAACCCTTCAGCAAAGGATAAAAAGAGAAGAAAGCAAATTAAATAATAGAAGTAAATTAGAAAGTTGTTAAAAATTGTATGCTCAGTCTGAATCATAAATGGCTAATTATGACTTTACTGTCCCTTTAAATATGCATCTCTGGAGCTGTGGCATTTAGAAGGAAAATTACATTTGTGTAGTGAAGTATTATAGTTCTTCACTGCCAGCAATTCTTCCTCAAATTGCTATTCCTTTTAAACATTATGACATACAATACAGTATAATGCAGGGGCTAATATGGTAGACACACTCCTAAATATTTGGAATCAGTACTATGCTGTTTGCATTCTGGCTGCAGTATGTGTAAAATTTATAACAGCGCTGCTACTTTCATTTAGCCAAATCCCTTACATGGTCTAGTATCAGAAGAGAACTACTAACTTTCCAGTCTATAATTCAGCCACTCAGGAATGTTTTCACCCTGTTGCACTGGTGCCAGCACCAGTGCAGAAGGGTCTGCTAAAACACGTTCCCCTTTATGTACCACTCTGGGCCTCAGGAACACACACTATCAAAAGAGAGACATACTAATTAAATCCTGTACACAACCATCCGCACCAAGCATTTCTCTCAATGCTGTGTGCCAAAAAGAATTAAAAGAACATTAAACTCCCAGCAATAACGACTAAACTCCCGTTTCCCTCTGCCAAATTGCACCACTCTGGATTATACAGATGTTTGTTAATTATGCTAATTTTTATTAAACTATTAAAAGAAAGAGTGCTGGCACAGCCAGTTTCGGATAAGCTGTGCTTAGAATCTACGGGTACATGCTTACAGCTCAGCCCGGAAATCTCTTCATGGTAATCTGCGTAGGGTAACAATCTTCACTCTGGGGCCACCATATAAATGACATGGACTAGCTGGCATCTAAAGAAAGGGAACAGAACAAGGAGTGTGTGTGTATAGGAAACATTTTATAACTCTCTAATAAAGTCTCCTCCCAGGTACCAGGCTGTCTGATATACACCCAGATGTAAGAGTATTTCACAATGGCAAGGAGGACGTAAATCTGTCTTTAGCACCAGATCAATGAGAGCTTGATAGATGTCCAGGGTGTCCCATTAATCACGGTTATAGGTTTATGATTGCTTATTGCCAGTATTAGTGTCTATCTGTCATACATTATTGTTTGAAAATGAATGAATTAGTATGTGTAGCCGCTATCTGTTCTCCTGCCATGTGCTGCCAGTAATACATCTCTCCCTGAGCTTTGCTCTAAGCCAGCAGCGAGGTTGTTTTATGTCATATGAAGGCTTGAGCCTGTTCCTTCACTAAAACTGCATGGTAGAACAGCCTACCTGACAGATGCTGCACCATATCATGCCCACTCAGTCCTGATCATAGTCTTCACTATATATATATATCTGGAGAAGACTAAAAAGGACAGTGCGAAGACGCTCTTCAGTTCTGAACCTTGCACTTTTGATACATCATTTTGTCATCATCCAAATGACTAGATTCTGTTAGATCAGAAGCCATAACCTCACAATAGACAAGAATGGCTTTAGAATTTCTGTTACATCACTAACCAAACCTGTTGCTATTAGTCAGGCTAGATCTGAAGAGTAAGGGTGGGCAACAGACAGCCCTTGGAAGCTTCCCTGGAGCCTATGTACTTTCTGAAAAAAGAGAAAATGCCTATCCTCTATTTACCCTACAAGACACTTGTACTTAATCACAGTTAGTTTTTCCATCTTCCCTCTCACTCCTATTCATGTGATGCATCAGGTATTAGGGTTACACATATAGTACCGCCCATACATATAGCCGTTTGATCAACTTCCCTATTTTGTGTCCCTAGCCAGTAACATCTCTATGCAACTACTAATACTACATCATCACATTACCCTGCTATATCACTAGCCAAGGCTATCACTTGCCTAATTTTATCAGGACCTAAAACTTTAAGAAAATATAACATCAAGACCCTTGTAATTCTGTGCCATTTGTCAGAAACAGCTTTCACTTACCAAATGCAATTAGATAACAGGCACTACAAAAGACAAAATATTCACAGGACAATGCTCCTTGCTGACTTAACCACAAGGAAGGACATACAGCTCTGAAAGCAGAATTTAACATAAATCACAACAGAGTTGAAATATTCAGTTTGTGAGAGAAATGTATTAATCACTACTGAACCCTTATCAGTAAGAGGGATGATATCTATGTGAAAGCAATTCTGTGCTGGAGAGGGAAACAGCAGAATATGGAATGATGCTGGGTACAAAAATTAACTGAAAGCAGCCTGTGTCTAGGATTGACCCTAACCTGCTGCTAATAGGATATCTGTTTGAAAAGCAAGCATTAATACAGACTCCATAAACTGTGTGGTGCGCTGACCACACTTGCTCCCTCAGGCATCACAGCACAATTTGGAAACAATGTGAAGGAAATGTTTAATCTGCTCAGCCCATCTGTGCTGCGGATTTCTCCAGCTCTCCCTGAGAGAGAGGCGCCTCCAATCTCCACATTGCCTTTAATATTCTCCTAAATCACATCAGCCTTGTGCTGGAAGGGCTATTGCTGGCGTATCACAGGTTCATGTAAAGTGCACAGGGAGGGGGACAGAGAGATGCGGATAATTTCTATTTATTAGAGAAATATCAAAGTCTCGTCTTCTTGGCCCTTCACAGAACTGCTGCCGCGCGCACAGCTCCTGATTAAGCTTTCTCGTTACCAGATGGGTGGAAGTGAAGGGTGTCGTAATTTGTATTTTTTGTTAATTAGCTTTTCTGTGTGATCTGCTGCTACAGGGGATAGATATTGTGCTGCCTTTCATCTCGTGGTACCGGCGGGGCACTGACAGGAGGCTCCCTCTATTCTATGTGCAAAGTCACCTTGAGGTGTATGTCAGAGACTGCCCGAACCCCTCTGTGGGTCTGGATGTGGAGGGTCTGCATTCCACTATTTGAGAATAATTTATTCCTATAGATGGGGAGGGTGACAAATAGACCCTGCAAGCTGAAGCTGCAGCCTGTTGGCGTGTTACCTCATCTGCACACGTGTATCTATGGTAACTGCTTCTAGCTTCATTTCCTGCATCCCCTAGAGGGGTGTCACAGTCAGATCCACCTGCTTCTCACCCTCCCCGCTTTGGGGTCATGTTAAGGTCGGCACAATAAATGAATGTGAGTACTAATGATCTGTTTACTGGCTGTTTATGTTCTGTGTGTCAGGGGCACTCACATTTCCAGAGCTCATTATGCTTGCAATTAGACTGCGCCACTGTTAGATATTTAACTCTTTTTTTCTTTTAAATTAGCATTTTAATAACATTCTGCGAGTACTGACACAAACTGGTCATTTTTCACAGGCAAAGTTTAGGCTTTAGGTGAAACTTTCATAAGAGCTTTATTTACTCTTGGACACCAAGAATGATTGCTGGAAATGTCTAAAATGTCACAATAATGGAATTGCTGGCACTTTCCCATATGGAATGACTTCAGCCCCAAAAAGTGTCTGAAGGGGGGCTTTGCTTTTCCCACCATTTTCATGTTGGGTTTTACAAACACAAATTAAATGGTTACTCTGGTAGTGATCTAGACATCCAACTTAAGAAAACTAAGATCAGGGGGATCTTATCCCCCCCACCACAATCAAGGGAAAGTGTACTGGTAATCTCAATACCTGCAGTCATAAGCAGGAGAGAAGTACCTCTTATTTTTTTGTACACTTATATTATACCAAACATCTAAGACAAAATTACAAAAGCAATCTCATAATACAGGTGGGCGATATGCAAAATAGGCAAAGCAGACAGCACATAACAAGCGTTTTAATTGGTATATGAATACTGGCATGTAAGGCAAAAGAGTGGCACTAATATTTATCCAACAAGGGTGACGTAGGCGACAAGAGATTTTCAGCTTTAAACACTGAAACAGATTTAAATATGGAAAGGGGAAATGAGGCAGATATTGCTACAGTAGCATTATGACAGTGTGAGGATGGGAATGAATGATGAAGGGTATTTAGCATGTGAGATTCTTAAGAAATTGAACTAGCATCTGAATACTGGGTGTCACACTATAGGGCAAGGAGTTTGGAGGGAAGAATGAACAATAATGGGGTGTGAGTTAGGCTTACCACATTTTTCCTTTGTGCTATTCAGGAACACATTTAACAACATCAAATTAAGCTTGTAGATATAGCAGAATCATAGCCACCAAAACATTTATAAGCATTTGGCCAAAGGCAATAGTGTAGAGCGGTCATTCTAAAGCCGGGTATTTGTAAAATGTTGTTTAACAGCTCAGCCAAGCCAAATTGCTCATGGCATCTTTCACCGAGCACAAAATAAATTAGCAATATTTTTAGTGACTTGCATCGTTATGCATTTTTTCTTGATTATTATTGTATTTTTATTAATGGAGTCTTTGGCATATCACATGCTTAGAGAATATAAATTAGGCATGCTACATCAATTTCCAGTAGCACAGGATGCTTCAAGGCAAAACATTAGGGAGTCACTAATGAAGAAGCTGGTATTGGACAACACTTCTGAGTATGACTTAGGTCTAAAATTTAAATATCTTGCACATGAGCAATGCAATACCTTTGATGCTTATAGATATAGCATTATTTATACTTATGAGTAAAGATTCATAATGTGCAATTGTAATCTCATATTTTTCAACCCTGCACTAAAGCATCAATCATGGTTATTAAATGGTCATATTAGAATTAGACATATTAATAATTAGGTTTTAAAGGTGGGTCAAAACATACATCTCACTAAGAAGTTGAAAAAGGAGGTCTACACTGATTCCCCAAATGTAATAACCTAAGGGGATGTTTTCATTTCCCTTATAATACTTCATGTGTGATTCAGGGACATTTAAGCACCCCTCTGTGGCCAGGGATATCTAGTTGATTTTTGGGTCATCTGGTACCCTTAGAGCCTGCATTTTGGGCTTGTTGTAGCAGCGTTAATGCATCATTGGACAAAGGAAGAAGAGAAATGCAGGGTTCCAGGACAATGAAGACAAGGGCATGTGTGGTCTTCCTCAAAAGGGTCTGAAAACATTGCAGTCGCAATTAGAGAAAATGATCAATCTGGAAGAATAAGAATGAACAGGTTTGTGCTTTTAGGCACAAAGGGGTTCAAAAGATTGGACTTCTAGTTCATCTTAGAGAGTCTCTGTGCATGAAATCTCCAAAGGATCAGAACAAAATGCGGCCTAAAACAGAGAGAAAAGCAAAAAACAAAAACTATGGTAGACACATTTCCTTTCAGTGGAATAGAACATGATAAATACAGTAAGATAATCCCTAAATTATGCTTAATGCTTTCCTTATAATTAAGTATTCGTTTTCTATCTGAAAATTCCTAACGGCGCCCAACAGTCTCTCTGGAGGAGGAAGAGCTTATTTTTGTCTTCTTTATGTTATTTATATGCACACAATGTCTTATTTTATTTGGAGGTACCTATTCGAAAAATGAAAATGATACTTTTGCTCCCTCTGATTGCACTCTTCCACATTGCATATATGGTATAGTGCTCAGCCATTACAAAGACATAGGAGAGGGGCAATGCGAGATGTACATAGCTAGACTCATAGCTTATCATCTGTATATATACTGTGCTACAATTATGTTTTTCGTTAATGAAGTATTGATCATTGAAAGCAAAATTTTCAGGAGTAATTACAACTCCACAACTAAATCTAAAAGAATATTACCATGAACAAAACAAAGACCAAGATTTTAATTGAGCCCAATACCCAGAGCCAGGGCTGCTAAATAATAGCAACCCTGTCATAATTAAATACAGTTTGTGCATTTCAAAAACTACCGGTAGCTGCAACCAGATATCAATAGCAAAAGCTTTTAATAACTACCAGAAAGGGCATTTTCCGACTGCATTGCAATCCTGTTGCTATTAACCTTGGCAGCTGTTACGCTATCTTACTTCTATTGCAGCTTTTGAAATTAGGTGTGAAGTCTACACTACCACACGTTACCCTTGAAAACATGAGCTGACAAAAGGAAAACACACATTATTAAAAGGATTTTTTTTTCTTTTCATCATGTTTTAAAATTTTACACCAGGCAATTACCAAAGTGCATAAACTCACAAATTAAAAGAAATACTTGTAGATTCTATATAATTATATGGCTATGATTATATGTTATTGCCAAAAATTGGATCTATTTCCTGTATATAACAAAATAAAAGAAAATATCTAATCAAAGATATGTGAGCTGCAAATGTTCAGTTGCAAAATGTAAGACAGCAAAGAAGCTTTTATACTTGGTTTATATAGGTGATTTTTCCTTTCACAATGTTATTATTGTATGTACATAAAGGGATTGCTGTGGATACTAGTTTTATATACTTTATTGAGGCAAAAAAGGATTAGTTTTTTTTAAAGATATGCATTACTATTCATCTTATTAAATGTCACTCCACTCATTATGCTGGGCTATGTTTATCCATGAAACAGAAACAATATGAAATATGAAAGTAAATACATTTATATGGGTAAAAATAAAATCAAGTATGCTTATTATGCAGTCACACGGAATGTTAAGAGATATTATTAAGTGAAATATTAAAAAAAGAAACATGAATGAACTAATTTCTTGCAGGAGCTTAATCTAGACAAAACCAGCAAGGGTTGAGCGTATTTCTTAAACTGTGACGAAGAACTAGAAAAGGACAGAAGCGTAGAAGCTGCAAAAACATTCTTTCCCACACCTTTAGATCATAGCTGTATAAAATACTTTCTCCTTTTGTTCACGCTCTAATAGCAGGGACAGTTTTTTCTTTAGGAGTGTTTGCTCAACTTTGTGAAATTAGTTGGGCATGTTTTGTCTTTTTTAGTTCAGTATTTTTTCTCTAAAAATTTTTAAAAAAGCTTTTTTAAAGATATATTTTACTTATTTTCTCAACGAAATAAATAATTAAAAAAAACGAAATAACCCAATGACAGACAATGAAATTTAAAAGACAAACAAATACTGGAATAATTAGATATCACATATTAAATAGGTCAAACTTATCTCCTAATACTCAATATAGTACCTAAAATGCTGACCTTGATAGTAATGGTAACGCAGACACAGAAAAAGAAAAAAATACCAGGGTAATAAACCTATTCCCAATAAAATGTCCTCAAGTTTGTATGAAAGATGCCCAAGAAAGAGAGGGGGGGAAGGGAAGAAACATGGGTCTGTCTGAGTTTAATCTTTTGCTATGTAATTCTGTACATATTTGTATATTAACAAAAATACCAAAACAAAAGTGAAGGTGGGCAAAACTCCAGGCCAACCTGGCTCTAGTCGTCACATTTCCAGTTTCTTGGGCTGCATCTTCTGCCTGAAGGTAGAGTAAGATCCAGCCATGACTTCCAAACTCCACTAAAAGAATGACTAAAGACGACATACTACCCAGCCATCTTGATGTAGTTTATTATATCCAGAAACCTAGGGGCCCCCCACTTGAAGCCAAACTTATTGCTATAGCTAATTTCATTGCAATAAATAGGTACAGAACATGACATCTCTTCAGCTTTGACAGGACCTATATGCCCAGGTGTAGAAAGCACCAATACGCTCGCCTAACATTGTCTAACATTGCGGGCGCTGACCTGAATATGATCTCCATATTTATAAAAAAAGCTGTCAAAAAGCCGCGCACCAAGTTCGGGGCGATGAGCAGCGGACTGTTGTTAACTAACAGTCATCGATATCGCTGCTATTCTG
>CAJPDP011500858.1:0-13231 GCA_905336975.1 Bombina variegata variegata
CGATGAGTGTGTAATGGTACATACGGGCAAGCGGATCAATAGATCCGCTGCCCGTGTGTAGCGGAGGTGGGCTGACAGCTTCGCGAGTTAAGAAGCTGTCCGCCCGCCTCTTAGTACATGGCGCCCACTGGAGCAGCCGGGTGGCGCTTCATAGATGACGTGTTTGGCGTGTGGTGGGGCGACATTGGTACCCTTTTAACTTTTGTTGAGCAGCTAAATGAGGCAGTCAATTGAGTAAAATTCTCTTTGTCCTTTAGTGATCCATAAGTTAAATTCAATGGTACCCCAAGGCCTAAAAAGGAAATTAGAATATACAGTATTTCTATAATTATGACGCTTATCCTATGCAGCTCCTCTCCGTTATAGGTTTATTTTATTGTTTGTTTGCACTTTAGAAATATTAACTATACTTATCTTTTTCATCTAGAAACATTTTTTGTTATATGTAATTAAACTAATTTCTTATTCAGATGTAATAGAAAAAGGCAGCTAGATGGTGCTATATCTAGTTGAATGTTGTTATGTGAAGGGTTAAACTCATTACCCTATAAATGATCAGGGCACACATGTCCAGTATAAGCATGATTAAGGGAATGACTCCCGAAATGTCGCTTGTGTTTGTATCTGTTATGTGAATAAACTTTTTTAAAAGTTTAACAAGTCTTGATGCTGTGGATTCATACATTTGGATATTGGAGAGGTTTGCAGTCACCTCTGTACCACTGGCATCAACAAACTACAGGAAAAAATGTGCTGTTTGTAAGTTTGTTTGTGCACTGTCTACATTGTACCTATGGAGTATGAGATGCTATATGCTGCCAATATAATATAGATGTGGTGTTTCTCTCTAGGTATAAACTAGTTTTGCAAATTCTGTTTGGCATAATGTATTTTTAAGCATATGATTATTTTTCCTTTTGTATATATAAATATCTGTAATTTTGTGCATGTATAAGAAAACAGTGATCAGCTGTTTAGACTTTAGATGTGTATATGAATGAACTAGTACATATCTTTATGGTGTATTTAACCTATTTGGTGAGCTATCTTGTAAATTCAATAATGTAACCTATCTCCTATTGAATGTCAATACAATTGATTATGTAGTCAGATACTTTAGTGTTGTTGCAGTAGCTAGGTGAGAGGGGCGTTTCACAGGATGGACGTAATGTATTGTTTTTAACGAATAGCATTTCAGTTTACCTGTTTTAAGGTAGAAGCAGGTGTAGCACCTTAGGCTATGATTAGGGCACTCAGCCGAAACGAGTAAGCCATTGGTGCTACGTCCTTCTGCAGTTATGTTGGTTACTCCATGTATTTTTTAACTTTTGGCGAAATAAAGATTTGGATTTTATCAAGCAGGGTCCTTCTTTTTTTATTTCGATTACCAGCCTTTTTGGACTGCTTGTAGCTACTTTTGTTTTTCTCTGTTAGCCTGTACCCATGGTCACGGAAGACTGGACGGTGACGCCACTAGGAAGTGATGCTGTGGGACGAATGCCGAGCCGAGTCATTTACTGGAGCCATGGGAGCGAGAGGCACTGAAGGAATCTTCGCCTGTCCAAGGGGACAGAATCCCAGCTCACCGCTTAGGCCGCTCAGGTTCTAAAATTGACTGAAGGGAAGGTCTGGCGTGCCCAAGTCCATAGTGTTCTGAGGTCACCGGCATCATCTGATAATATTGTGTCATTAAGGGTTTAAATGGCTAACATGTAGCATTGACTATTGAGTCATTGGGCCAAGTAAATATAATACAGTGCTGACTATTTGAGTTCTCATTCCCCCCTTGCATATCTGATATACACATATTAACACATAAATATAAATGTATATAAAACAAGAAGGATAGAGGGTGCCACATAGTGCAAATCAGGCAGGAAACCAGAGATTATCACTACAAGTGCTGGTGGAATCTTACTCACGTGATGAAGAGCACAAACGTGCAAAACAGACAGGCCGGAACCAAAGTGTCGTCCGGCAGATACCCAGGCACAATTCAGGTTACAAATATCCTTGTCCCAATCCGGGGGAGTCCAGAGATATTCCTTGATTCTGGGAGATATGTCAAACGATGGTTAGTGGCAGAGGTTGTCTTTTTCTTAGGGCCCAATGGCAGACTTAATATTATTAAAAAAGGACAAGCAGCAGTGAGATAAAAAGGTTAAGAATTTATTTTTAAAAAAGTAAAAACCATAGCAACGCGTTTCTCCGTGTTACAGCACGGTTTCATCACCAAAACACGCTGTGACACGGAGAAACGCATTGCTATGGCTTTTACTTTTTTTTAAAATAAATTCTTAACCCTTTTATCTCACTGCTGCTTCTCCTTTTTAAATAATATTAAGTCTGCCATTGGGCCCTAAGAAAAAGACAACCTCTGCCACTAACCATCGTTTGACATATCTCCCAGAACCAAGGAATATCTCAGGACTCCCCCGCATTGGGAAGAGGATATTTGTAACTTGAATTGTGCCTGGGTGTCTGCCGGATGACACTTTGGTTCCGGCCTGTCTGTTTTGCACGTTTGTGCTCTTCATCACGTGAGTAAGATTCCACCAGCACTTGTAGTGATAATCTCTGGTTTCCTCTATCCTTCTTGTTCTAGATTCATCTTCTTTGTGCCGTGGCGTGACACACTAGAGGAGCAGCCTTGATCCGTGATCCTCCCTGGATTGGACTTACTTTATACATCTAGACACTTTGTGTTATTGCCATATCACACACACTTTGTCTTGGCTCTGCATGTTTAAGTTTGTTATTTTATGTTATTGTATGCTATTGTTTTGGTCAGTATGTTACACTGACAGTTTAGTTACTATATATTCAATATAACTGACACACTAGTTAGCTTCATTATATAATCGATACAACAGTATATTCTACTACTGATACTTTTTGATATATTTGTTATATATTTACTTAAGGATTTGTATATATCTATACTTATTCGTTTACTTAGCAGTATCAGTACTTATCATCGGCACCTCTTACAGTTACCAGTTTGGCTCAAATTAAGGTTATTTTTGCCTGCTGTGTATCTTATTTTTTTCTATAAATGTATATAAGCATATACAAATATATTTAAAAATGCTGCCCATTGTTGTGCTACTTACCCCTTCGTTGCGACAGCATCAGAAAAAGGCTCCCACAGGAGCCTATTGAAACATGCTCTCATGAGCGCAATGCTTCCTAGCAATGCGAACGCGGGCTCGCGTTCACATTGCAATCTACTTGTAATACCAGTGCACATTAGTGTGCTCTGGTATTACCAAGTGGAGCACTAATATTGCTTGCATGCAAACGATATTTAGCACTCCACTTGTAAACTAGCCCTAATTGTCAGGCAGTCAACATTTCCAGTTTGATCACCTTACCTTTCCCATACAATGCTAAACATTATGGTCATGTTACAAATAAACATTAAATACAGATTTTTTTCTGCAAATTACCCATACAGTATAGTTTTTCTATTTTAGTACACATTTATAACAGTATATAAAATATAGAAGGTTATGCTGCTAGACTAAATTTTTTTTTACCTTTTATAACAAAAAATAAAAAGGTTTCTTGATTTGATGGCACTTAAAGTTTATCTGTGCATTTTGTCATGCGAATCTGATGCTCAAACACATTAACAGTCTTAACTCTATTAAAAATAAGGAAATTGGTCTGGTCAGATGTAGAATAATCTCTTTGTTAAAACCATCACAAGGATTTTTCTACTTTCTCAGAAGTAAATTAATCTCACCTTTGATCTTAATCAATTCTGTGTAAATGAGCTTTCAAGGAGTCATTTCATGTTTGTCTCATGTTTGTTTTAAATTCAACAAGCGAAAGGAACGTTTCTCAAGTTTAGCCAATGCTTTTTTGAAGAATTAATTTCACTAAGAGGACTAAAGCATAGTATTTTTATTATTATTATCAGGTATTAAAGAATAATATAATGTATTTGAAATCTTAGCTAAGGTTTGCTGTTACATTCTGTTATGTAAAAAGGGACCTGTACTTTAGGTGTAATTTTGTATGTACTTGTTGCCTGCTAATTAAAAATGGTGGTCCCTTTGGAGAACTGCTAAATCTTCTGTATAAGTAGGGAAATTTAGATGATGAGCATTCTCAAAAGAGCTGTATCTTAAACAAGCCAAAGCTTATAATGACAGGATCACTAAATAGCATATTCCGTTCCACTATAAATAGTGGTTGAATGTCATCAAAATACAGGTACCAAAAAGTATAGTTTTCTGCAATATAGTGACCGGTATTCATTTTATTAATATTCACTTAAGTAATTTATAGGCAGCATTTTAATTGTATTGCTATCATCCTATGTTATACTAATGATTTTGAATTAGTGTATCATTAACTAATAGAGTATGAGAAAAATATATCATTACATTAGCCCATATAAGGAAAATTACTAAAATATTTATATAATATTATATATAATTATATAATATATTATATAACATATTTTTAAAGGTTTATGGTTAGATTTTCTTGAAGAAAGTGATAAGTGCATTCCACTGTATAATACCAGCACATGATAATGTGCGCTGGTATTACATGTTTTCAGCAATGCGTACGTTACCTTGCATTTGCATTTCTGGGAAGCATTGTCCTCACGAGAGCGCACTTACATAGGCTAATATGGGAGCCTTGTTATGATGCTGTCATACACGGCATCAAAACTTGTGCAGGGGGTAAGTAGCACATATTAACACATACACATATATGTATATTAGCATATATATATACACCCCACTCCCACCAACTTTAGCCCCACAATACTGCCTAGTGCAGTAATTTTATTAAAAATTAAATATGATGATATCTTTTTTTTCCAGTAAAATACTCTATGCAGTTTTTTTGGGGCACATTTATAAAATTTGAAAGTGTTTTCCTTTCATCCTATTGGCTGATTTGCATTTGAAGAATCAAATCAGCCAATAGGAATGCAAGGGTACCCCTATATAAAAGGGCTACCTTGCATTCATTCTTCAGTGTGTGGCTGGAGACGGCATGAAGAGGACCTCTGTGTCAATGGTCTGAAGAGGAGGACCGACGTCACCGCCGCTGACCTCCACGCCGACACCGGTATGAAGATAGAAGATGGACCGCTGATGGAAGAATATGAAGATGGAAGTTGAAGATGGGGAGCTGTCGGGATAAAGATGGAGCAATGATGATCATCATTGGTGAGTACCAATTCTAGGGTTAGACTTTTAGTTTTTTGGAGGTTTTTTTGGGGGTGTTTTTTTTAATTAATATTAGGTTTTTTTATTTTATTTGGGCAGAAAAAGAGCTGAATGCCCTTTTAAGGGCAATGCCCACACAAATGCCATTTTTGGGGCAATGGGTACGTTAGTTTTTTTTAAGTTAGGATTTTTTTATTTTGGGGGGTTGTAATATTAGGGGGTGTTTTTTGTTTATGCAAAAGAGCTGTTTTCTTTAGGGCAATGACCTAAAACAGGTCCTTTTAAGGGCTATTGGTAGTTTATTTTTAGAATAGTTTTTTTTTATTTTGGAGTGTGTTTTTTAGGGGTTTCAGAATAGGATTTTTTCTTTATTTTTGTTAATTTCATTTTTTGTTATTTTTTGTAATGGTAGGTTTTTTTTTGTAAATGTAAGTTTTTTTATTTTTGGTAAATGTTAGTTTTTTTTGTAATGTAGTTTTTTATTTTTGTTAATGTAAGTTTTTTTAAGTAATGTTAGTTTTTTTAAAGTAATCTTACATTTTAATTAAATTTTACAGGTACGTTTTTATTTATTTTAAGGTAGTTAATATAGTTTTTATTTAATGTATGGGTATTTTAATTGGGGTTAAGTTAGGGATGTTAGATTAGGGGGTTTAGTTGTTAGTTTATTACTGTGCATTGTGGGGGGATGGTGGTTTAAGGTTTAAGAGTTTATTTAGATAGTTTGAAATTTTGGGGGGGATGGTGTTTTAGGGGTAAACAGTTTATTTAGATAGTTTGTGATGTGGGGGGATGGGGGTTTAGTGGTTAACAGTTTATTTAGATAGTTTGTATTGGGGGAATGGTGGTTTAGGGGTTAATACTTGTATTTAGTGTTTGCATTGTAGGGGGATTAGTGGTTATTAGGCTAGGTGCTTATGGTAGGGTATTTTTTTAAATAATTGTAGTTTTTGTGAGTAGAGTGTTAGGTTTTTTTTCCACTTTCTTTTGATTTCTATTGGATAAGACAAGCATGCACATGCAAAAACTCTGCTAGCGATGTTTGAGCTTCTCGGGCTATCGCTAGTGAAAAACATTTTTTTTCAACTTTTAATACTAGCGGATCCAGAGAAGCGCAAAAAGCAATTTTCTGGAGGTGTTTTTTGCTAGCGAAAAATTTAGATTTTTAGAATAAACTTTTTAATTACAATTATTAAATCTAGATAAATACAACAAATAGCTCTCTAAGATTTAATAATTAACCATAAAATATATTAAGATTTATAGTAAAAAAAATCTAATACTGTAAAATGGTGCTGCAACGCTAAACGATTCTTAAGAATGTATCAGTTATAATACCATTTTGGAGAGAAGAAAAGGTCGGAGCTAAGTATAATTAGAGATGAAATGCATCATGTCATTTATATTGCATCTTTTTTTGTGTTGAACGAATGATAAATTGAAGCATTCATGCCATCAATGCTTTAAAGTTATCAACAGACCACTGAGCCTTGTGGCTTTGTTCACGCAATCATGTTAATCCTTATTTTTGATATATTTCCAAATCGGATGTGTAATCACTGCAGCAAGGTTCCGCAGATGCACTGAAACCACTGATTGTCTAAATGTTGAAGCTTTGATAAATGGGTTCAAAGTATTTTGTTTTTGCTTCCTATGAATTTCAGGAATTTTGAAAATATTTGATATGTATTTTGGAGGAGAATTTGATTGCAGATTGATAGAGGCATTAGAATACGTCAATGACATCTAAATATGGGTTCACAAATAGAAAAATAAACTTATTTCAGCCTTAGAATAAGAAGAGGTTGAAATAGGTTAAAGTCTAGATTAATATAGTTCAGAGGAGCAATCTGTGGCCCTTTGGACTTTTTCTTTGGCATTACGGATTTGATGTATATATTTTTTTTGTGCACAAGCATTTCCTAGAACTTAGTAGCCGATTCTCCCTTTTTTGTCAACAATTGTCCAATAAAATGTACCATATTATACTGAATCTATGTTACCATAAAATATGTAATAAAATAATATACACTAATTTACAGAGGAGATCAATGTTCAGAGGACAGTCGTCACGTAATGTTTAGGCACATTAATTTTAAATTAATGTTGGCCTTATTTGTTAATTTTAAACAAACATTTTATGTCTGTTAAACTATCACACTATTGCATTAACCTACTATTGCAAATGTTAACATTTGCTATCAAATGTGACATTTTATTATAAAATGATAATAGTAAATATAACATTCAAATGTTGATTCTCACAGACTTTAATTTTAATTCATCATGTCTAAGAGAACCTTTGTTTAAATGTTATATTGATTATTTTAGTTGTTAATTAAATCAATATATATTTTTTTAATAATAAAATGTTACAAAGTGGAAATTATTAGGGAGTTTATTTGTTCTACCTTTTTAATATTATTTTCAGACATTTACCCAATGCCTTGATGTCATGTAGAAATATCAATGTGCTTGCAAAAACTTAATGCTGGGCACCATCTGTTATCACTTCATTGCTCTTGGGCACCCCAACCTTTAACAATTTTAGACTATTTTTAAGATATTTTTTTACACTAGTTGTGGTTAAACTAGTGATATTTTTGTTAGCTTCAATTGAGAGATCATTGCTTAACATATCATAACATAAAGTGTATTATTATAGATTCAATTTACATGCTAGTCAACAATTGCATAATCTTTTTTTGTGGCAGGAATAAGGTGATAAATTTAATCAGCTTAGCAGATTTGCATGCAGTGTCTTATATTAGAAGATAGAGTATAAAAGCATTTTCAGTCTTACTATAAATAAGAATCATTATCCCTTATCAAGTTGTCTATTTGGTAGTTTATTAAAAAGCAACATTATACATTTGAGTATTTTGCTATGTTTATAATTTTGTATTGTTTTCAAGACTTTCAATTCTAAATTACAAATGAAAGTTAAAAATAAAACATTACAACAGTTGTTGAGATAGAAAATGTATTGTATTTAAGAGAAATATACAAAAATATATTAAAATAAAATTTAAAAAGGTTATGCCATCAACAATAAATGCAGATATGAACATAGCTAATATGAACAAAGATTTACTTTGTGAGAACCATTTATCACGCTATGGATACAGCTTGAGTGCCCTTGTAGTGCAGGTGACTGAGTTTAAAAGTAAAAGGGAAAGCGAAATGTGATTTATTTTCTCTCCTTTAATGATTTTTTAGGGGATTTTGCATATTGTATCCCTGTCTATACTCAATATTGCAATTCGTAAGTACCATTTATAGAAAAAAAACATGTAGAAGAACGTTAGGTATAAGCAGTTATTGTAAACACATTATGGGAGCACCAATTTTTGCAGGACACAGTATCTTAAGTAAGTTAAATCAAGCTGGACTAATTATCCATGATGATTGACAAGCCTTGCTCTCACAATATTGTTTGAATAATAGCAACTTTCCTGCCAGAGAATCTGTCTGCAAGAGGTTGGAGCTTGAGCGGCAGCATCATCAGCCTGCATTTGACATTGCACAAGCAAGTGCATATGCAGCTCTGCCACCTGTTATCATTCAACCAATTGCCTTAGAGCAGGGCCTGTCAATCATCCTGGGAGGAATATGTCCTGAATAATTAAATTCTACCACCTCTGTGGTGGAGGAGAGATTAAAAATCAGCAATCTAAAGACAGCTAATTCTTAACTTGCAGTTGCACAAGGTTTCACAAGATGCATCCAAAGCTTGATAAATAGATGTTAAATTAAGGTTCAACTGAAGTTCAGCTGAGAATCATATAACAGTATTTCCTTCCCCTTTAACATTAATAAAGAAAACAGATCTCAGATTGAGAATTTATAGATCATTGTCTGCTATCTGAAAACAGTTTAGGTTATTACGTTGCAACTAAGTTAAAAACAGCCCCTCTACAGTTAAGATTTTATTATTGAAAATTTGATTCTGAACTCAAGTGGCTGGTTACATCCAGTAACCAATCATGAGAAGTCATTGAATGCACCAACAAATTAATAATGTTCCATTGTTAAATAATGTTAACTGCAATCATTAATTTCAGATAATTTCTGTATAGTTACCATCTACCAACATAGCATATCTGCCCATGTGTGTAAAATTCTTAGACTCATTAATATGTGTCAGATAAACACAGCTGCATTAGTATAGATTTAAAGTTAACTAGTGAACAAAAATGACATGCACCAATTAGAGAGGATTTCAATGAAAATGAACAAATATCTGAAAATAATATATCTGAAAGCTACTTTTCTTATGATAATTATCCAGACACAGAAAAAAAAACAGAACACCATGGGAATATAAAGGAATGCTAAAGTTTTGCACTTTCAATCATAGATTAAAACATCCTAGAAAATTTCTGTCCAGCCATTGGATATGATACATGCTCTGGACTTTGTCAGCTATGCAATCCTTTACAAACATTATAGTACTATTAAACTATATACACCTGAATGACAAAACCATAAAACAGTCTTCTCTGATCATGATACCCATGTAAGTAGTTTATTTATACAAGAACACAGTCCCCTCACAGAGAAAAAAATATTTACAGGCATGCAACAATATGATGTTTATCTGATATGAAATCTATTTAATGTCTGTGTCTATGTATTTGTAGTGATTCAAATCTTTATAATCACTTTTATTGAGGTCAATAGAAAATATACTCATTTCCTCAAAAGGTATAACTGTAAATATGAGACCACTCTTGGCCCATATTATCTATTTATATATATTTCAATTAATATTAGCAGACAACATATGTAAAACACAGATCTTAATTCAAGAATATAATACCTCAACAGATATGAAAAAATAGCTAGAGTTAATATAGATATGCACTAACATGGAAATAAGGACAAGTTGCTTACAAGATTCACAAATCTAGGACATATCATTTGGTTCCATCTCTATAATTACATACACATCCTTACCAAAACTGAAAAGCAGGATATACATTTCTTTTTCAAATTCACTCAGTGCAAGATGAGTTAACATAGTCCCATAATCAATTGCTCATTTATATTTTAATATTGCCAGTGTTGGCTTACAAAGCATGAAGAATTTCCAATGCTTATGCAATCATAAAAACTGCTAAATCAAACTCTGCAATATGCTAGAATATATCTATAGGTACACAGGAATAGATGGCTTACCCGATCTTTAGGGACCCAAGGAATAATTCCACCTTAAATAAACTTTAAATACCTAATTGATGTCATTATGTTTTAACAAAGTGCGCTATAGTATTCATTTTAAATGTTCTGATTGGTTCTAAGTAAAACATACATCTAGGACTACGGCTCCATGATTAAACATTTCAACTTGTTTCCTCTGCACCACTTAGAGTTTGTATTAAACGGTGCTGTTGATGGACAGTTCTTGCTAATGCACTGGTTTTCAAACCTGTCCATATTCCTCCCCAACAGACCAGGTTTTCAGGATTACCTTGGGTGCGAGCAGGTAAAATATCCATGTTTACTAATCAGCTGATTATTTCACCTGTGCTTTAGTCCAGATATCCTCACAATGTGGCCTGTTAAAGAGGCCTGAGGACAAGTTTGAAAACCAGTGTGCTAATGTATAACATTGTAGCAAAACTGTTTTCATATAATGCTGCAGACTTATGCGCACTTCTGAACGTACCTTCCTGTTTTCCAACAAAGGATAACAAGAAAAAAATAATTGATAACAGAAGTACATTGGAAATTTTATAAAAGGTTATATTCTATATAAATAATGAAATAAAAATTATGAGTTTTATGTCCCTTTAATATCAGACAATGAGATGCAAGTAGCACTATAATGGATTTACGCATCAAATGCATAGCTGATAAAGAGCTTGATAATAGTTAAGTGATCTGCAAATATCTAAGTCTGCTATTAGAGTTCTTGAGTTTGATTAGGTATCATGTGATGGAGGTCCGCATATCTCTGATAAAAAAATATAGATTGCTCATTAGGTATAATCAGCATTCTGCAATTAACGTCTATAGAAAGTTAGACAAGCTTAGCCCCATTGTCCCAGCCATTGACAACAGAGCCACCATTTAAAAAAAAAAAGATATTAAGATTTAGTAGTAGTAGTAACAGGGGATATTGAGCGGACATTCAATCTCCATGGTCATATCTGTCATTAATTGCAGTTCACAAGTGAAGATATCATTGCTAATGACATATAAAGCCTTAAAAATTACAATGAACCAAACACAGAAATACATATTTTGCAGTTACATAAATGATTAGTGTAGAGACAAGGCTATTAGTTAGTAGACTATAACTCTCAAATACGTGCAATCCCTTTAAACATCATTAGCAAGAAAAACTATTGAGTATAAAACCATTATCTTTACCTTTAATGACATTTGAGATGTAAAAGAAAATTGTGTTTAAAAAAGAAAAGGGTTAACTGAACACAAAGAAAGTCCAGAAGTTAACACAGAATAAGGTAAATCTATTAACCAAGTCCAACTCTCTAATCATCCAACAAATTACAGATACAACTCCCATCTAAACAAATGGGTAGAATTATTATCAGTCGAGCGGACATGATTCACTACATACACTGTCAGCATTTATCATTGCACAAGCATCTGGTGAAATGCTTGTACAATGCCGTCCCTTGTTCACTGGTGGCGAAAAAGGTGGCAGGCTCATTAGAGAGCAAGAGTCTTATGACCGCTGCTTCTTAACTTGTGTTTCAGGCTCGCCTGAAATGATGGGCCTCCGAAGCAACATCTGCTGCTTCATAAATGGAGCCCAAAGTCTCAGGGACATGGTCTGAAACATCTTTCCTAGCACTATTAGATTCCTGCATCCTTCTTAAACAGTTTAATAGTAATGACATAAGAAACATCAACTGTATTAAAGTTGTATCTCTCTTTTGGTGTGGCATCTCTTAACGTAGACACTGCTCGCTCATTGTGATTTGCATGGGGGGTAGTGTTTTCTAGCGCACCCCCATCTAACTTTTTCAGATCCATGTTGGTGTAAGACTCTCCCTTGAAAACCACCATTGCAGTATATGATTGCTGCTTGTCACCTTATAAATCGTTACTCTGGCTCAAGATATCTGACCATCATTATAAGGATTAAAGCGTATATATCTAAACAGTGATCAAATAACAAGTGCAATCTGGCAAAATGCTACTCTACTAGTTCTCATACCTCCTCTTGATATTTTTGCATGGTTACGCTATGAGGTGCCCCTTTTTCTTTTCTCAACCTCTGATCATAACCCTCGTCTCGCTGAGAGGTTCTGTAGTTCAAAAGTAACTACTAACTTAATGCAGCTCAACACATAAATTAGACACACTTTCAAGCATCATCATATGTCACAGTTGCATGACATGGAGTTAAAGGAATAGCCTAGTCAAAATTAAACTTTCATGATTCAGATAGAGCATGCAATTGTAAGCAACTTTCTAATTTACTCTTATTATAAAATGTTCTTCATTCTCTTGGTATTTTTATTTGAATGGAAGCTTGGGAGCCGACTCATTTTTGGTTCAGCACCTGGGTAGCATTTGCTGATTGGTAGCTACATTTAGACACCAACCAGAAAGCCCTACCTAGGTGCTGAACCAAAAATGGGCTGGCTCTTATGCTTACATTCCTGCTTTTTCAAATAACGATACCAAGAGAACGAAAAATAAATGATAATTGGAGTAAATTAGAAAGTTGCTTACAATTGCATACCCTATCTGAATTATGAAAATTTTATTTTGACTAGACTATTCCTTTAACTCCATGTCATGCAACTGTGACATATGATGACGCTTGAAAGTGTGTCTAATTTATGTGTTGAGCTGCATTAAGTTAGTAGTTACTTTTGAACTACAGAACCTCTCAGCGAGACGGGGGTTATGATCAGAGGTTGAGAAAAGAAAGAGGGACACCTCATAGCGTAACCATGCTAAAAAGTAATTCTTAGCTAAAATGTATAAGCCAAACTCACAATTGTGCTGGCACCTGATTAAAGAGCTCACAGCAAAGAACAAGGGGATATGGG
>CAJPDP011501343.1:0-10939 GCA_905336975.1 Bombina variegata variegata
AACTTTAGCCCCAAAATACCGCCTAGTGCAGTTATTTTATTAAAAAGTAAAAATGCTACAATTTTTTTTTTTTTAATAAAATACACTACACTGTATTTTGGGGGCATTTGGGGCTCATTTATAAAATTAACCAGAGATCTGATCTCTGGTTAATTTTATAGGTGCTAATTGCTACCCCAAGCTTGCGGTAGCAATAACCAGCCAATTGTAATGGCTGATTAATTATCGTGTGCCCGCAAACGGGCAATAATTTAGCGCTCTACTTGTAATCTAGCCCAAAGTCTGAAAAGTTAATATTACCATACTGTGCAGGGTTAATGTTTTTAGAATATGCAGACCTCAGGTAATTAAAGGACCACTCAATGCAGTAGAATTGCATAATTAATAAGTGTATCATAAAAAGACAATGCAATAACACCTACACTGAATATCACAAAAGCAGTCATTTTTGTCTGTCAAATTTGTTTCCCTATTTTCCGGTCAACTGTATCATGTGACAGACATCAGCCAGTCACAGACTAGTATATGTATACCCTGCGAGCTTGTGCACATGCTCAGTATTATCTTGTTCCCCAGAAAGTGTGTATATCAAAAAGACTGTGCATAATTTGATAATGGAAGTAAATCGAAAAGTATCTTAAAACTGCATGTTCTTTTCTTCAGTGCCATTTTAAGCATAAGCATAAATGCACGTTATCTTCTGTCAAGCATTTAAAGGGATACTAAACCCATACATTTTTCTTTCATGATTCAGATAGATCATTCAATTTTAAGCAACTTTCTCATTTACTCTTATAAATTTTTTTCGTTCTCTGGCTATCTTTATTTGAAAAGGCAGGAACGTAAGGTTAGGAGCCGGGATATTTTTGGTTCAGCACCTTTTTAGCGCTTGTTGATTGGTGACTAAATTTAGCTACCAATCAGCAAGCACTACCCAGGTGCTGAACCAAAAATGGGCCAGCTCCTAACCTTACAGTTCTGCTTTTTCAAATAAAGATAGCAAGAGAACGAAAAAAAAATGATCATAAGAGTAAATTAGAAAGTTGCTTAAAATTGCATGCTCTATCTGAATCATGAAAAGAAAAAAAATTGGGTTTAGTATCCCTTTAAGAGCCAGTATGGTACATATATTGTGATTCAAGATTTATTTTAGATTTATAATAATATATAAATTCTGGCATAAGCAAACTTCAGTTAACATTAGATACTGTGCAAGTTTACTTGAATTTGTTCAAATGTATGTGCTGCAACAGATGAGAGTCAATAGAATGTATTTGAAATGTTGCATTTGGAATGCCACCTGCATTTATTCATCAACATTTAACATGCGCAAAATTAGGGTTATGCTTTATGTTAACTTCTTAGATCACAGAAATTGCTGCAATACATTGCTATACAATTAAGATAATTGGTATATTTAAGTATAAATATTACATTTAATAGACAAAGATTCAAAAAATATTTATACAAAATTACATATTTGTAATTAAAGTACTATAACAAGTATTTTCTTTTAAACTCTCATTTTATCTATAAAAAAATCATTGGCATAACTGCACTTTTTCCACCAACTCCCCCCTCCCCCAAAAAAAAGCTATTCTTTAGACCTAGTAAGAGAATTTCTAGCTTGCACAAGAGTATCTCAATCCAATATGCCTTTCAACTACTATCTGATTAGATCCTGTTGTTTCTCTGCTGCTGAGACAAGAAATTCTTCATCGTCTTCAGAAAATGCTGACCTGGAAAATTAGAGAGCTGTATGTTCAAAGCAGCAATTCCTTGTTTAACTCTTTTCTGGGCTCTATGGTTTGTGAAGCAAGAGGAATCTTAAAAATTGTCAAACATTGCCAAATAAATTTGCTTTATTTTAAAGCTGGCCTGGCTGTGGGATGAAACTTTTATCTTTACCCCACTGAGGTAACACAGTTCTAGGCAATATTCATCCTCCACATAGAAATATAGAAATAGCACACTTACCCTACCACTGAGTTTCTGTTTAGGTAAATATTGGCATTTTTTTCTCTGCAAAACAAATCTTATTAATGAGTGGAGATATGGAACTCTGACCACAATCAGCTTTGAGTTGTGAATTTTTCAGCTAGTCCTGTGCCTAGAGCAGTAGGATGAAAGCTCAACAAATGTTGTATCTATTATTATTATTATTATTACAAATCAATGGTCTATAGTTGTCTCCATTAATCATTGACCTCCCATTGTGAAAAATGGTAAAAGGTAAATTTATTGGGGTGGGGGGGGTTACACATTTCTCAGTGCCTAGAACATAACAATAAACTAAATACATCACTAATTGCCTGATTTTATTAACGTTTGCACCATTTTGGGAAGCCAACATTAATATTCAGTATTAATACAACACACCCTGTATAACATGCATATAACATGCTATAAAATAACTATTGGAAATCTATCCATTCATTTCAATTTTCAATGTTGAATATCTATGAATATGGTCTAGAGCAGTTGTTCTCAAAATAGGCAATACTGCCCCATGAGGGGCAGTGAGATTACCAAGAGGGGAATTTATAGGCACAAGCGTTAAAAGGGGCACTGGGATGGCCATAGGTGGGATGCTAGCAGGCAAGAAGATGCTAGTGAGACCCTCCAATTGCAATTATCTCAATTTGCTAAGTTTTATCCAAGATGTGTAAACAAAACAACATGCTTGCTTTTTATGGGAATTTTCACTATTCTTTGCTTTTTATGACTTTTGCGCTTATGATAGTTCAGGATTAGCAGCAATTTACATTGTTTTACTAGCTCTGTACATTAGCATGTAATGTTAACATTAACTGCACATTTTGGAATTACTGTGCAGTAGCAGGAAACACAGCAACGGGCTTACGTTCCTGCTTTTCATATAAAAATAGAAAGAGAACGAAGAAAAATTGATAATAGTAGTAAATTAGAAAGTTGCTTAACATTGCATGCTCTATCCGAATCATGAAAGAAAAGATTTGGGGGCCCGATTTGACAAGGGCCTAATGGCTCTAAATGTAATTGTTTCCCCGTGAGCCTTCAGGCTCGCCGGAAACAGGAGTTAAGAAGCAGCGGTCTTAAGATCACTGCTCCTAAACTCGTACGCCTCATTTGAGATGGCGGACATCTATCCGCCCAATCGAATATGATCAGGTTGATTGACACCCCCTGCTAGCGGCCGATTGGCCTTAAATCTGCAGGGGGCAGCATTGCACAAGCTGTTCACTAGAACTGCTAGTGCAATGATAAATGCTAACAGTGGATCATGTCCGCTCGCACTTTGTTAATTCGGCCCCTTGGGCTTAATATCCCTTTAAGATACATTTCACATTTTTTTCAAGTGCACATTAACTGTTTTGCTTAACTGACACACAATTTTATAGACAGCTGCTTGGCCTAGATAGAATTTAAAGACTGCATTATGTATCAGTCTACCATTTCCACTGTGTTGCCATTCTATCAGTCTACCACTACACCATCTATAAAAAGTCTATTTGACATGTCTCCTGAGAGTCCCACTCTTCTTTCAGGTTTGGTTTTTGTGTCTCACTTTGTGAAAATGGATTCTTTATTTAGTTGAATTACCTGCTAATTAGGACAATTTTCTGTTGTACTTAACAATGGTCAACAGCAACTGTCAACTCCATAAGCAAATGGATTAAGATACTTTATTAATCATGCAATTACATTTCCTCACAGATATCCACTAGACACTTGCGCGGTCACTGACTGGCTCCAAATGACAAGTGTATATCTTTGCCTGTGGCTTCAATATCACTTGGTTAACACTATTAACTGAACAGTAATGATTAATAAATGATAACAACCAACCTTCTCCCTCCTGAAAAAGCCCAGACTCTAGAAAACACTGGATTCTTGCCAAGCCACATTCTGCAAATTTATGCTGCTAATCTGGATGCCTGCAACGCTTCAAAGGCCAGACTGATTGTCTGATGTTGCAAGGGAAATATATGTGTTTGAAGCAATTGCAGCCTTCTGTACTAATATGTGTATTTAATATTTTATTCATTAATGGA
Source organism: Bombina variegata variegata (assembly GCA_905336975.1). Classification (NCBI taxonomy): domain Eukaryota; kingdom Metazoa; phylum Chordata; class Amphibia; order Anura; family Bombinatoridae; genus Bombina; species Bombina variegata. Next base: position 4,035 of record CAJPDP011501343.1, read on the forward strand.
GAGTTTTATGTTACCAGTGAGAATTAAAGTCCATTGAGTATGCATTACCTCCTCCCTTACTACCCGCAGTGTGACCAGTACGCAATATGTAGACGCATGGGACCTATTGGTGCAATAACACATTGTAAAATAAGCATGAAATTACATTTCTCCCATCTCCTACTTTCAGATGTGACCCTGTGCCATTTGGCAAGGTATTATTGCATGTACCATTATAAAGCATACTACACATGAAAGTTTATGGAAATTACATGTCATAGAATTACACCATTTAGGTCAAGGGTGAAGATTTATTTACCTCATATTTAACTCGTATAAAACTAAATGTGTTCTATTGTGACATTATGGTAAATTTATATTCCAAGCTATAATTTGAGTTAGGCCCTCATTTCTCTCAAATTTCACCATAAAACTATTCTTAATCTATATGTCTTGAAATTTCAGTGTATATAAATGCATTGGAGCCCTTTGCAGTCAAATATTAACTGCGCACACTATAACAAATTATGTTATATATGTTATATAGTGTGGTTACTGTAAATATTTGACATTTCAATGTTCTGCACATAGCAGAACATGTTTTTTGTATTTTTATATAGATACTCTTAAATATATCTGTACATATCTATATCTATATATCATCATGTATATTTATAGGTATATATATATTTCGTACAAAAATACCACCAGATAGATATATAAATAAGTATTTAAGAATAAGTAGAACATATTCTGCTATGTGAAGAATATTGGAATGTGAAATATTCATATTTTGATGTCAGGTTACCGCACTAAGGAATTTGCAATTGGGTTTGCTCGCAAGTAGGTTTTTTCCCACTCTTTTTACTCCATTGACTTATGAGGGGGAATACATTAACGCATGTGCTATATTCTAACTTTGGCTGTTTACATGCGTCGTGTTATCACGCAAGCGAAAACCTTTTACTTTAAACTTGTAATATGAGCACTACCCAACACACACAAAAAGCTTACTTTTAGCAGATGTAGCCCTCAAACTGGAGTGTTAAATACCGCTCCACTTGTAATCTGGTCCTTAATCTTTTATTTTTATTGGCCAGTCTGATATATAGCTTTTTCTTTGCAACTCTGCCTAGAAGGCCAGCATCCCTGGGTTGCCTCTTAACTGTTGAGGTTAGACTGGTGTTTTGTGGGTACTATTTAATAAAGCTGCTAGTTGAGGATCTATGAGGTGTCTGTTTTTCAAACTAGACACTGTATTTGTCCTCTTGCTCAGTTGAGCACTTTGGCCACCCACTTCTCTTTCTATTCTGGTTAGAACCAGTTTGCACTGTTCTGAGAGGGGCGTAGTACACAGCTATGTAAAAGATCTTCACTTTTATTGCAATTTCATGCATGGAATAGCCTTCATTTCTCAGAACATTAATAGACTGAAAAGTTTGAGAAGAAAGTTTGTTTATTTTTGAGCCTGTAATTAAACCCACAATTGCTGATGCTCCAGATACTCAACTAGTCTAATGAAAAGTTTTTTATTGCTTCTTTAATCAGCACAGCAATTTTTAACTATGCTAACATAATAGCAAAAGGGTTTTCTGATGATCAATTAGCCATTTTAAATGATAAACTTAGATTAGCAAACACAACATGCCATTGAAACACAAGACAGATAGTTGCTAATAATGGGCCTCTGTACACCTTGGTAGATATTCCATTAACCCCTTAACGACCAGCTAAGTATCATCTGGTCTTTCTATTGGGGTGACTTTTTCAATAGAGTGGTCTTGCCACCAGTGTTGAGACTATAAGTCAGTTCAGTGGGATACAGCACTACAAAGTGAAACAGTGCACGGTGTAAAGGGTAAGCTGCATGTACCCCTAAATCATTATAGAAAACAGGTTAACACCAGCACTGTAATAAACTTGAAAAAACTTTTATTGGATTACATAAAAAGCGATGTTTCGGGGCTTAACCCCTTAGTCATGCTCAGTGTTGAGACTATACTATTTTAACAAGCCTGCAGGAGGAAGAGTCTAATAGCACGGTCTTGATGCTCGCTGCAAGACCCGCGCTATAATACCTAGACAATCCCTTAAAGACCAGCGACGTACAGGGTACGTCATGGTCATTAAAGGGTTAAAAATTAACTGTTTGAAGCTACAATAGTCATTTACAACATTAACAATGTCAACACTGTATTCATGATCAACTTGATGTTATTTTAATGGATAAAAAAAAAATTGCTTTTCTTTATGTACTGTATATATATATATATATATATATATATATATATATATATATGTACAACACATATTAACTGTGCACACTATAACAAATAAAAAGTAAAATTAAACCTGTTTACAGTATTTACTTGATAATAATAAAAAGTGAGATAAATAAAACCAATACTTCCAAGGTATGCAGGTGGAGGTTCGTCCCTGAAGGTGTAGTTAAATCTGAAATGAAAAAAGGAAGCGCACAAAGATACTCCTCATAGTACATATATTTTATGATATCAACGTTCAAATAATATAACAAATAACGACCCATCCCCTTAGGGTGCCTACTCACAGGATAGACCCTCAAACAATATGAGATATGTATGCATATATAAAGATAGAGTCTCTCCGACTCCCTAAGTGTCAATTTGCTTGAAGCGTCTCTCAACACTGGGAACAAATGCACCGGCTCTCAACAAGGGATGGTTGTTCTTGAAAAACTTGCCCCTATTTCAAAGGTGAGTATTTTCCCCGGACAGTACTTAGTCTTTGTTTAATTCTGCTCCAGCGTCTCACTGAAAGCAGGCGAGAGTCTTCTCACAACGTGGAATGAGCGTGCAACATGGGACAGCGTAGAACAAGCGACACACAAAGCAGATAGCATTCAGTAGCGTAAGGTGGGCGTGGCCTTAAGCGTTTCTCTGAATTTTCCGCTTCGTCAGAGGCTTTTAAATGCCCACCTCCTCCTAATCTTTAAATAATAGACATTTCCTTAAAAACAACGCCCACAACCTCACATCACTGAACTGGACACAATCATCGCACCATATGCTTAACCTATCTAACAACACTTGATACAAAGTTACAAAATATTTCAAACAGTTAGAGGACAAAAATATCCATACAATAATACTGCCATATTTAATAAAAATAACATTTCATGTCAAAATAAATATGTTGATTATATTTATTAGATTTTTTAAAAGTAATATTTTTCCTACCTATCTTAAAATATTAAAACAATACATTTGTTTAAAAAAAATCTAAAATAAATACAATGATATTTATAAATATATTTAAAATTGATTCTATTGAAACCAATTAAATAGAACTAATTAAAAAACATGATTAGAACTGCTACACAATGTAAAGTTTAGTGTGGGATTGGTGTGGGCTAGCTAAGCTTCCATTTTGATGTTTTCATTTCTAGAAATTTGTTAGATGTTACCCTACAGTGTGGTTATTGGAGTTAGGAGCTTTGTATCCTGAGCACTACATTCCACATAGGAGTACATAATCAAGATATATATTATTTTATGTTTTATTCTTTATAATGTCAGTGTATTTATTGCAGACTTGTAAGTCAACATTGTACTATTACCCTATCATGCTTTTATACATACTATTTTACATTTTACTGCTCACTTTTAATTGGAACATAAATTTGAAGTTTGAAATATACAGTAGATGCTGTGTTTAGATGTACATTCATACAAATAACAGCTCAAGTGGGGAGAGTACAAATGCTCAAGATTTTTAACTGAAATGTTATTAAAATATAATTGCAGTCAAAAAAGTTTCCATATTGAATTTCTCTTTTTGTGGCCCTTTTCTTTTTCTAGGACAAAATGAGTAGATACATAAGGGTTACTATCTCAATCCAGGAACAGCAGTGTCATGTTGTTTTTATATAAACATGCTCTAGTACTTATCAATACAAATTATTCCCAAGTTAAATCAAATGTACTTTGTATATTATTTATGTGTGACGTATGACATTTCAAATAAGCATTGTTTATAACTATAAATATTGAGCACATTTTTAAAATGTGGTTATAGTGAACTAAATTTGCTTTAAAAGTAAAGGGGGGAATAATTCACTCTTTCTTGATAGGACATCTTCCTTTGTATATTAGTCATTTTTACTAATAGCAGAAGTAAGTAGATAAAGGGACATGGTACTCAAAGCTAACTTTTCATCATTTAGACAGAGCATTTAATTAAAACAAAAGAAAACTTTTTGACTTACTTCTATAAGGCTCAGCGAGGAGACTGCATGTGTCTTGAGCAATATGTGGCAGCAGTATGTTTAGCCTACACTTACTGCTACTGCACACATTGTTCAGATCTCTCCTATACAATGTTAGGTGGACTTTCATTATGTGCTGAAACAGTATTTTTTTTTAAACAGTGCCTCTAGCTATACAGCACGACTGTCACTTTCAGAAGCTTAGTTCACCAAAGAGTGGATGTAACTTCTGGACTTTAAAGCTCCCTCTACAGGTGGATTGTATAACATTGTTGAAAACACTATTAGTAATAAAGATGTTGAGGAAAACTACCAGTCAAAAAATAATTTTTGTACTACAAAATACTTAATAAGCAACAATGGTGCAGACCCTTATAAAGAATATATAATACAATGTTTTTATAGGAGAAGAAACATTCAAGTGTGGAGATAATCCACCCCACTATATACAAGAAACGGAATACAGCACTCATTTATAATTAGTTCCAAAAAGAAAAAAAAAATATTTAGTCCAAATATTTAAAAACCAGTTATGATTGTCAAAACCACACACCATGTAATTCACACAGTCAAACTGTTAAAAAATACATAAAGTATAAAGCATGACAGAAGTAAAAACATACACTTGATATTAAGCAACATCAGGCCTCAACACACCAGGAAGGGAACCACCTAAGTGGATAAGCTATAGGTTTTCAATGCTGTTCCTGCTGTGGTCATACAGATCCTAAGACATAAATACAGGTAGAATTTAGCGACACCAAAATGTAAATAAATAGTTAAAACAGCAAAAGTCAAAGTAATGAGAAATTGAGACACAGCTGAACTGGTTTATTTACAATTTACAATCAGATCAGGCAGGTCTTGCTCTGGCGATGGTAGTATCCATATTTGAGGTGAGTGCTACTATAGCCATCGGCTTCTCTTACACTGTGGAAGGAGGATATCTACATGTTCACTTCATATATACAGACTTGCAAAACAGTTCCAGATACAGTATTTATGCTGGAGGACTGATTAAGCACTCTATCTTAATGCTTAGTAATTCCTTTATACTGAGTATTTGTATCACACTGATTTGAGGCTTGTACTGTATCTAGCCATTTACTATATATAGTTTGCATCTGTGCTAATAATTGTAATCCCTCTTGTGCTATTTATCAAGTGTATGCTTCTACCTGTATTACACTTTGCACTTTGTATATTTGTTAACTGTTTGACTGCGTGAATTACATGGTGTTTGATCTAGACAATCATGCTTGTTTTTTTAAAATATTTGGACTAAAAACATTTTTTCTTTTGGGACTAATTATAAAAGAATGATGTATTCCTTGTCTTTTATATTGTGTGGTGTATTATCTCAACACTTGAATGTTACCTCTCCTATAGAAACATTGTATTATATATTGTTGCAAACACTGCTGCCATATAGTGCTCAAGAAACCTGCACACATCTGTGCCTACCTTAGTATGCCCTCATAGAAAGGAGCTAAGCTTCAACCAAGCAATCCAAGTGAAAGAGGTAAATTTGATAATAAAAGTAAATTGGATTTTTTTAATTGTATTCTCTATTTAAATCATGAATCCTGAATGTTTAATTTTGAGTTCCATGTCTTTTAAACCTAGATGCTTCACTGTATACTCTGTTCCACATGATTACGGCTAAAATAATTATTTTTAACAAGGACATGACAAAGTGATGATACTGCAGAAGGTAATTCTCTCTGACTTTTGTTGCCTACATATGTTCTGAGTAAAAGTAATGTCACACAATGTTACTGGTGGCACTTGTGCAAGGGCAGAAGGAGAATGCACCTTAATGCATTCTGCTACTGGATTACCAGTAGGTTGCTTTCATGCTAAATGTTCTAAGCATTCTAATAGTGCTAACTCTTAACAGAAGCATTTTTCCAAACTCCAGTATACTGCAAAAATGCATGTAATTATATATAAAAGCCTTTTAAAATAATAATACTTTGCTCAATAAATTGCTCCTTCCTTGTCCCTTTTAGCATTTTCAAAGTTGTAAAAGTTTATTACTTTATTTGTTTCATTTTCTTTATATATCATAAACAGCATATGGAACACTTTATGATACTCTGATGTAAGGAAAATATTAGCATAGCAAAAGTTGTCTTCCCACATTAACATATGACCCACTTTTATTGAAATATAGCCATATTGCCTGTGTCTATAATTTGTTTACCTTCTATTTATGTAGCACATTAGCTATTAGAATGCAATAAACATGAGCTGTTGGAACTGCATAAAACCTACACTTCTAATCTTCAAAATGACTACAGTATTGTCCTTTTCCATTTATTTGCACACATTTGATGTATTGTTTTTTCAAGTAAAAGACAAAATTGGAATATCAAAAGCACGATAATGTATTTTCCCATAGAACTCAATAAAGCAAAAAAAGTGTCCGATCGCATTTATTCAGGTGCGCTAACCCGACATAAAAATATGAATAATTCACATTCCAATGTTCTTCACATAGCAGAATATGTTCTATTTATTCACAAATACATATGTCTACATAAATCAGATGGCATTTTGGTACAATATACGAACATTGGATGTGAAGTACAGTATATACACAATATATATATATGAATATTAAATAAATATGATTTTTCATGTTTTCATCAACTTAACTGCAAAAGACTCCAATGCA
>CAJPDP011501353.1:0-10864 GCA_905336975.1 Bombina variegata variegata
TACTGAACCAAAATATGCTTAGATGCCTTATTTTTCAAATAAAGATAGCAAGAAAACCAAGACAAATTAATAATAGGAGTCAATTAGAAAGTTGCTTAAAATTGCATGCTCTATCTGAATCACGGAAGTAAAAATGTGGGTTCAGTGTCCCTTTAATGTTAAGTGTAGTGAATTAATGTGATGTGTACATGTACCTGTTGGGGTACCTGGAGTATTGGTAAGGGGTAGGGATGTGCATTTGTTTTGTTATGAATGTTAATTTGTAACGAAATTGTGGCTATTAATTTCATTTTAACTAAACAAATATCTGAGTGAATGCACAAACTACTTTAAAGAATAACAAATATATCAGAGAAAAGAAGCCTACGTACGGTAATGCAGGCCACAGTTGTCAATTCGGCTATCCACAGATAAACAGGCTCCATTGAGTAATAAAAATATACTTTATTCCTCAAGTTAAAACAAACACACACACCTACTCAACGCTCAGTACCATCTGACACGTTTCGTGCCTCTGACTGGCGCTTTTTCAAAGATGACGTAACAACAAGGGACACCTCCTTTTAACCAGGATGCCCCTCCCCTTTGTTTTACTTCCGCTCGCTATAATACCTCTTAGTAATTCAGAACAATTTGTAACATTTAGCAACACTTTAGACATTTTGAAACACAGCACTTCATATTACTTCATGTGAAAAGCATCACTGAATAGGCTTTCTAGCCGTAACTTAGCGTGTTACATGAACGTGCTGTATTACTATATTAATGTCAAAATGCAACTATCAGGCCAAAGTATAGTAGAATGGCAACTTTCTTGTGTTATCTAAACAGCCCAATGCTTAATATCATTAGTTAAATTTTACATATTCATAAAATATACAAAATATATGTTAAAAGAGAAAATAATTTTAAAAACAAAAAAGTTGCTAAATAGTTACATACTTTGTTGAGAAGCAGACATAATGTGATACTAGCTAAACGGAGAGAAGCAGACATAATGTGATACTAGCTAAACGGAATAGAATATATTATTATTACTGTTATTGCTTAAGGCAGATGATTACACATTGGGGGAATCCACCAGGTTCTTCATTCATACCTTGGTATAGATCAATATCCCATCTCCTATTTAAGCCTTTAGGCTCTTTGTATCCATAAAAAAGATCCATTTGGCTTCTCTATCTAATAAGTTTCATTCTGTCTCCCCCTCTATATGGTCTTGGTATAAAGTCTATTGCCAAGAATTCAAAGGCTCCCTTCTTTTCAACATGTGTGTTAAAATGTTTGCCTATTTGGGTTCGTGGGGGTTCTTGATCAATGGCATTTAGGTGCTCCCTCATTCTATATTTTAAAAATTGACTTGTGCACTCTACATACTGTTTTCAGCACACTTTGCAATTAATTAAATATATAACATATTATTTGCTGTTACAATCTGTCCTTTTGTCTATTTCGTACTGTGTACCTTTTGAGTTTGAGTGAAAGACATTGGTAACTTTAGCATACTTGCAACTTATGCAGGTATTTCTTCCGCATCGAAAATGCCCTTTTCTTGTTAGCCAGTGTTGTTTAAGGCTGTATTTATTATTACTTTTGTATTCAAATTTTGTTAACTGAGATTCCAATGTTTTAGCCCTTCTAGCTGAAAACCTAATCCCTTTGGATATTTTTTCTTTAAGTCTGATGTCTTGTTCTAGTATATTTACATTGTTTTTAATTATATTGCATATTTGTCTATACTGCTGACTATATGTAGTGAGAAAATAAGTTTTTTCCTTATAGTCATTATTCTTGTTTGCTCTTGTTTCACAAGGGACTCTCTGGGTATACTTCTTACATCCCTTTTTATCTCATTAATCATTATTTCATTATACCCTCTTTCTGCTAATTGCTTCTCTAACTTTTCTGCATGTATATCACACTTTGTTAGGTCCGTACAGTTTATTTTAATTCGGACAAACTGTCCTTTGAATGAATGAATATATTCTTTATTCTGTAAATTAGGTGCATTACTTACATTTAGCATGCAGGGGAGATGCGCCAATCCTCTTCTTCATAGACTCCAAGGCCTCACAAAAAAAGGAGCATTAGTGTGGCGTATTCCTTCTTTAGCGTAGGCAGGGAGGCTAATAGAACAATTTGGCCTTGGACTTTGTAAAGTAAAGTCGGATTAGTGTGACTACCCGCAGCCTGCGCTAAAGGAGAAGGGATCCACTGCGCCAATGTACCTATAGTGTGCTATGGATCCTTGCTTATAGGAGCATTAGTGCAGCTTTGGAGTCTATGAAGAAGAAGAGGTTTAGCATGGCTCCCCAAAGCTGACTGACTCCCCTGTCCTTGAGTTGGGAAATCCTTAAAATCTGACCTGTTAATGACATTTGAGGACTGGAATTAAGAAATGCAGATATACAGTTTTTGAAGGCAAATTGTCCGGTAAAGTCTATAGTACTGTCAAAAAAGTTTCATAGGGGCATGTGGCAGAAATAGGACCCACAGTAAAATATCACAAGAAAAATATGCCATGGTGAAACGTGTCAGGTAAAGTATTCTATTATCAAGTATGCCACAGTGAAACCTGATAAGCTGCGTCTGTGATGAACAATTGCTGTAACATACATTTTTCTTCCCTCATCATATGTTTTTTTCTAATGTCAGTGACACATAGTAAAGAATGATAGATGTGTTACGTGTAAAAGTTGCTTTCATTTTCAGTTGTTACTATAATATTTCTAAAGAGTTGCTGCATCTAAAAATTGATTTTTAAATAAATTCCTAAAGAAAAATGTAAGAACCTTGAAAATGTATCAAAGCCATACTTTAAGAGTTCAGCTCTATTAGGATCAAGGGAGTCTTATAACTATTATCTTCTGTGTGCATAAAAGAGTCTCTCTGTAAAGTTGACCTGCATCACAAAATGTATTTTTTAAAGATTTTTTTTTTTTTTTAAAACAAGCTTTATTAGAGAAAAATGAGAAAAACATTCAAGATGCCTACATTGTTTCCACAAGCCAAATTACAGTGCAAAAAATACTTCTTCATTGTATATTAATACCTAAGTATTAATACCTAAGTAAGTTGTTTATCGTCCAAGTGGAGAATATTTTTTGCAATTTCTTTCTTCCTTGGTCGGTAGGTTGTATGCTAATGAAAGAAGATATAGTCCGGAGTTTTGACCTTGTTGATTTTAAGTTTCTTAGTTTAAGTTTGCATTTTTTTGGGTTTAAATAGCTGAACCACACTATTGTAATGTCAACATTACAGAGAAAGACAGATCTCTGAAAAAATTAAAAAGAGAGATCCAGTATAATAGGCTAAGGTAGCAAAGAGGGGGGGGGGGGGAAGGTTAAACAGAATGAGAAAAAAAAAAAAAACATTTCTAAATAGGTGTCCATTCACGGTTCCAGCAGTGTGTTTAGCTTTGTCAATTTAAAGAGTATTTTTCCAAAGGGCTAACATAATTTCATGTGTATCAAGTTTCTGAGTTTTTAGGTAGTGGTACCTCTCCAAGATGAGTAATTCATCAACTTGGGTGTACCATTCGCGTATGGTTGGTTGGGATGTTTTGGGACTGCCATTTTCTAGGAATGAGTTTTTTTAGCTCCAGCGATCATTATCAATAATAGCGCTAGTTTAGAGTCATCTATTATTCTGGGCAGAGAGTGGAACAGTACAATCTCTGGTGTGTTGGGAATTATCACACCAAGTATTTTTGACATATTCGCTAAGATTGATGTCCAGAAGCTTCTCAGCTGCGGACATGACCACCAGATATGGAGTAGAGTACCTTCCTCTCCACATCCTCTTCAGCACTTTGGGTTTGAGGATGGGTATATTTTATGGAGTTTAACCGGGGTCAAGTACCATCTGCAGAGCAGTTTAAGCTGTGTTTCTTGGATAGTGGCTGAGACTTATGATTTTTTTGTTATTGCAAATGTTTTAAGCCACTTGCAAGTGTCATTCTCTATGCTCAGCTCCCTATCCCAAGCGATTGTGTAGGATAGTAGTGTTGAGGCTTCAGGTATCAGAATGATCTTATATAATATGGAAATTAAATGTTGTGGCATACCGTCCATAAGGCACAGGTTTTCAAAGGGTGTTTGATCTCTGTTCAGTTCCTTTTTGTTTTTATGATGTACAATGTAGTGTTTGAGTTGATTATAGTGGAGCCAAGAGGAAAAAATCTTGCTGTATCTGTCCTGAAGACAGGCCTGTGTTTGTATTGGGCCGTTCACTATGTTGCCTGTCAGGGACCCCTCTTTAAGGGAGTACGTTTTTTTTTATGCGGATACCTAAGTGGCGGTATGGGAGATCCGTGTTCTCAATGATAGGGAGCAAAGGAGAGTGTTTGGAAGATATATGTGTGCTTGTTGAGATTGTTCTATCTCAGTCAGGGCCTCAGCAGTTAGGTGGTATTTACTTATAGTTTTGGGTCTATTTTGGGGAGGTATCCAAGCTAATGTACCAACTTTATCCATGCTTTCTGGTTACTATTGTGCGAACATTCAATGATATGTTGGGGCTGTATGGCTTTTCTATAAGTTGTCAAATCAGGCACACCCAGTGCTCCCCTATCTCGCGGGAGATACATAGTTTTTCTCTGGACTCTAGGTCTTATATCTGCCCAGATAAATTTTTCTATGATCCTTTGTAATTGGGGTAGGTAGCTAGTTGGAAGTGCTATTGGAACAGTTTGAAGGATGTATAGTATGCGGGGGGAGGATATTCATCTTAATAACCCCTATGCGTCCTAACCAGGAAAATGGTTTGTTCTTCCATGATGAAAGATGAAAGGTATGTAGTTGTGCTGATAGAGGTCTTGATAGGAGGTGGTAAGGTTAATGCCTAAGTATTTAAGTTTTTTGTTTGTTATTGGTATTTTGAAGGTGTTTTGTAGATTTTGAATATGATGTAATGAGGCGTTAATATTTAGGAGTTCTGATTTATTTAAGTTGAGAAGGAAGTTGTATGCTTCACCGTACTTTTTTAGTTCTCTTAATAGTTCAGGTAGTGAACTCTCAGCGTTTGTTAAGGTATATAGGGCATCATCTGCGTATAGTGCCTGTTTGTGTTCAGTAGTGCCCACCTGAATTCCTTTTATTTTGCCATTCTTTTTTACTTTTTGGGCCAATACTTCTATTGACAGGGCAAACAATAATGGTGAAAGGGGGCATCCCTGTCTGGTTCCATTATTAATCAAAAAAGGTTCAGATAATAAGCCGTTCACTCTCACCCTCGCGTTTGGGTTGGAATACAAGTCATGTTTAGGAAGGATTCAGAGAAGCCCATACTCTCCATCGTCCGATGCAGGAAGAACCAATCTATGCTGTCAAAGGCCTTCTCTGTGTCGGTCGACAGCAAGACCATAGGGATAGCCTCAGACCTTGCATGAGATATTAATTGAATTACTTTTGTGGTGTTGTCCCTGGCCTCTCTGCCAGGGACGAACCCTGCCTGGTCCAATGACACCAGGTTTGGGAGATACTTATTGAGGCGATTATCCAGTATCTTAGCTAGTATTTTCATATCTGAGTTCAATAAAGAAATAGGTCTGAAATTTTCAGGGCTATTGGCTGGCTTTCCCGGTTTGGGAATTACCATTATATGGGCCTCTAGTAAGTTTTTTGAGAGTGTTGGGTTCTTTCTTAAGCTATTAAATAATTGTAGCATTGGGATTGCTAGCTCATCCTTAATTTTTTTGTAATACCCTGGTATGAATCCGTCTGGTCCCGGTCTTTTTCCAGAAGCTATTTCTTTAATAGCTTGGTGTAGCTTCTCAATGGATTCCAGTGAGACAATCGCCTCTCCTTCAAACTTTGGTAGGTCCTAACCCTTGTAAATAGTTATCTATTCGGGTTTCGTGTTGCATAAGTCTATCTGGTTGCATTGGCTGAGCTGAGTTATTTTTGATATTATAAAGAGTGTTATAATAGTTACAAAAAGCCTCTGCTATTGTTGTGTTGCTCTTAATTTGCTGACCATCTTTTGTTGTGATCGAGTGTATGTATGTGCTCAGCTGTTTTCTATATAGTGACCTTGCTAACACCTTCCCTGTTTTGTTACTGTCTTCATAATAGTATTGTTTTAATTGTTGAGCTTTTCTTTGATATATTTCTGCTAGGTGTCGTTTGAGTTCCAATCTCGCATTTGTTAGTGATGTTAGAGTATTGTGATCTGAACGATCTGCTTTATGCTTTATTTCTAGGGAGTTTACTGTGTTTAGGAGGTTGGAGTACTTCTCTCTATTTTGTTTTGTAAGTCTAGCTTGGTGTTTGATGTATTCACCGCGTAACACGCTTTTATAGGCTTCCCAAATGCTTTGAACCGTCGAAGGAGGAGTTGTATTGAGGGTGAAGTACTCTATTAAGGTTTTTTGTATCTCTAAGGAGATTGTTGCATTATGTATTAGAGAATTATCCAGTGTCCATATTTTAGCAGTGATTGGTATGTCGGGCCATAGAATAGAGCAGGTGATTGGAGCATGATCGGACCAAGTTATAGATCCTATTTCACAATTGTTTGTGATGGACAGTCCAGAACAGTCTGTAAATATATAATCAATTTTTTAATAGCTGTTATGTGGGGCAGAGTAAAATGTATAGGGTGTGTGGTTCTCCATATGTCGCGAAGTGTTAATTTATTGAGAGTGGATTTGGTGGTTTTCAAGGTCAAGGTGGATGCACTGGCTATACCCCTAGAGGAATCTAGGGAAGGATCCAAAGCGAGGTTGAAGTTACCTGCCAGGTAGACTATACCTTTAGCATGGTCTAAGAGAAGATTGGATATCTTTTTAAATAATGAGTGTTCGGTTTGATTGGGAGCGTAAACTGAGTAATATGATGGCCATAAAGTAGACCCACTAGAAGCAGGTATCTACCTTCTGGGTCTTTTTCAACCCAAGTTTCTTGAAAGGGGGTGGATTTATTTAGTAAAATGCCTACCCCGCATTTCCAGAAGCAAAACAGGCCAAGGGCTATTGCGGATAATGCCATCTGGGCTCTCTTCCTTTTCAGAAGTGCGTCTCCTACAAAAGCAGGATGTGGCTATTTAATTTGTTTAGCTCTCTAAATGCTAGCAATCTTTTTCCCAGATTATTCAATCCTTTTGCATTGATGGTTGTTAGGGTAAGTGAATGGTTCCGGAACCTACTGTGTTTAGAACACATATTAAAGAGAGAAAAAAAGGGGGGGAAGTGGGTTGAGGGGTGATTAAGGATAGAAGAGAAAGATTAAAAGATAGAGAGAGAGGGAGCAGTTAAGTTAAGATCCTTGTGTACATTTTTGAATAATAGGTCAGAGATAGATAAGTATAAGGAAAAAATAAACACTGTAAATACACGTTATGTCTATTATACAATCAAAAAAGAAAGAACAATATACAATAAGTCTAAGTGGATAACCTGAGGGAAGTATCCCCATGTCAAGTGTCTTTGCGTAGTATCGTATGCTTGCCAAGATAGTAAAGTTTGGCAATCCTGTGTGGTATAATTGGGCATAGTGGGAAAGGGTGGGTAACAAAAAAAAGGGGGAGAGGTGTTAGGAGGGGGATTTCCTTTTGTAGGGACAGTTATTAGTGAGTGTATATGAATTCTCGAGTATATTGTATAGTAGGCGCGTTTTAGTAATTCACTAACTCTGCTAAAGTTTAGGTTTGAAGTATAAAGTAGTGGTGTCTACAGATGCATGTATTTTCAAAGGTTTTATGTTGCAAATGTGTATTATATGTGGTGATGTTGACGTTGAGCAGGCTATGTGGTATTTTGTTAACAGTAAGTAAACATAACCTAAGATAGGTAAACATGAGTTATAATTTGAAATATATAACTTGCAACATTAAGATATAGTGTAAATATTACATCTTTAAAACTACTAACAACTATATAAACAGATATCTAAACAAAGTTAGTAGTTAAATATGTCAGGCTACTGGCATGCCACTTTCTAAAGTTTTTGTAGGAATCAGAGCCAGCATGGCACTATCAGTGAATGTAATTTTCACTTTGTAGATTAGTAAGAAGTCCTTCACAACAACAATACCTGAAATTTAGAAATAAAGGTCCCTTTCGTATGACCTGTTATACATCTGATCTACTTAATGTAGAACCACCAAGTAGAACAACATTAACATTACAGAGTACCTTATAAGTCCCAAGTACTTCACTCTGGGGCAGTAGCAGCTTCAGCATTAGGGTCAGTAGGAGGTGGAGTCTGTAGTGCTAGGTCGGAGTAGAAGGATTGTATGTCCATCCCGGGTCTATAGATAACCGTTTTGTTGTTATTAGTGGCTATTATTGAGAATCCCCATTGGTACTGTATCTTGTTTGACTGAAGGGTAGATGTGATGGGCGATAGCTCTCTTCTTTTTTGGAGAGTTGTAGGTGATAAGTCAGTGAAAAGTTGAATCACTTCTCCAGTGTGTTGAAATGGGTGTTTGGTTCTTGCATGTTGTGGGAGTTCCTCCGTATCCTTGTAGTTCAAAATCTTCACGATGATGTCTCAAGGTGGAGCCTTCAGTGGCAGTTTTGGCCTGAGGGCTCTATGTGCTCTTTCAATGGGTACATCTGGTGAAGATGGAGTACCTTTTAGTACCCTAAATAGTGCCTGGAGGTAGCCCTCAATTGCAGGGGGGTGGACTGTTTCAGATACTCCTCGTATTTTCAGGTTGTTCCTCCGACATCTGTTGTCAAGGTCCTCTATTCACTCATTAAGTGTCTGCTTGGCTCTGAAGCTCCATAGTTGTATGTTGAAGGGCATTTCTGTTAGCTTCTTGGGTGCTTTGCATAGGTCACTGAAGTGATTGCGCATTTCTTTTAATATGTTATTAATGTCCTCTTTTGATAAAAGGTGTGCAGGTCTTCTTTGGTTACGTATTGTGATGCTGAGGGCTCCATGTTGCAGACCTGGGTTGTTGTAGTGTGTGGACGACTCATTGGATCGTTGTTACAGGAGTCAAGTTTTGGTTCAGCCAGTTTCAAGTACTGGTTAAGTAGCCTAGATGATGAACTCTTTTCTGTCTTGGTTTCTTTTTTGTTAGGCATTACACCTTCGTTTCATTTATGTAAGATGTGTAAAACAGCAATCCGTATTATGTTAGAATCATCTAATCTGTTCAATATGCCTTCTTGTTGTCAATTACTTTATTCCCTACGTGAAGCTGGAGAAGTGAGTTCTCGTTACCAGGATGGGGGCCTGTGCAGCAGGAGGCAGGCTAACTGCTTGTTATAGGGTACTGTGATAAAACCCTGGGAGCTATAGTGTTAAGCACCACATTTTCAATGAGATGATATGCCTAAAGTTTAGGTGGTCTATATACTCCTGTATTTATGGCCAGCCAGATGTTTAATTTATTTGCTGCAGCCTAAAAGATTAGTATTTTATACTACAATTGTTGCCTTATTGTGCACATTTCTAGCTGGTGATAAGAGTAGTTGTATTTCTGTAACAGCAGTTATGATTATGTTATGGGCCTGACATTGGTTACCACAGTGTGTGTATTTATTATGGTCTGCCTACTTGTATAGCACCAGGGCTGTGGAGAAGTTATTAGTTTGGGCCTCCAATAATGTGTATTACTATGCCCTCGTTTTTATATTGGTGCTTGTCTGTGTAAGGCGTTAGGGCACGTAGCCTGTTTTAAGGCTCTGATGACATTGTGGCCTTTACCCTAAGCCCTGTGTCCCTATGGAGGTGCGAGTGGGCCCTAGACCCTATTGAGGATATTGCTGGTGTTAACTTGTCGGCTTTGTGAGTCCAGCGGTCCTCTTTGCGCCCAGTGCCAGCGTGGTAGTTGTGCTAGTTGTGCTTGGCGGCCTGAAGTCAGCTCAGGTGTATGGAGGCCCTTGCCGCATATCGTGTTATTGAAGGTCGATGTCTGTGTGGGTGAGTCCTGCAGGATTAGGTATCGTCGGTCTCTGTGCACGTTCTGTCACCAATGACTCACCCTCCGAAGTGTGTGTAGCCAAGATGGCGTCGGCACTTCTCTGTGATGCGCAGCAATCTATAGAAGGTGGAAAGCCTATGAACACCTTTAGGGCAGATTCCACTGCTGGATGTGTATTTTCAATGCTTTGGTATTCTCTTACCCTCTGGTTTTAGTATGGTAGGCAGCAGAGGTTTGTAGTGCTGCCGGGAGGTCGGATCAGTTTCCAGAGGTCCGTTTGTAAATGGCTAGCACTGACCAGACACAGCATTTAGCTGTAGTGTTAGAGGGGATATGAGGTCCCTATGTTAGGATGGGGAAAGAGGGGTTTATTCCCCTATACGTGCTATTAGACACACATGGGGATGAGGAGCCTTTCTACTCTGCGGCCATCATCCAGTGCGGCCAGACTCCGCCCCCTTTTTTTTAAAGGTTTTAAGGAACAAATTACAATGAAGAAAAAAAAAAGTCCAGACTAACAAAGGCATAACATAAAACTAAAAAAAGTTAAAAAAAACAAATAAAGAATAATATAAACAAGAAGAATGTGGGTGTTAGCACTACTGAAGTCTTAGGTGGGCCATGGATAGTTCGTACCTGGAGTAGCTGGGTAATGTAGCGCTAAATGTAGTGCTGCTTTAAAATTGAGGTGCACTAATCATGGTGCAATGTTCATCTGTAGTAGCGCTAAACACATTGCAGGATGTGAGACCTGTAATGAGAATAGCGCTGTTTATGACCCCGATGACAAAAATTAACTTGTTTAAGTTGCACTATTTGTCACCTGGCTATTTGTTTATGTTTATCTTGAAGTTTATGCTCCTTACTATCTTATAAACACATAAATACATATGTGTATATATACAATGAAGAAAAAAAAAAGTCCAGACTAACAAAGGCATAACATAAAACTAAAAAAAGTTAAAAAAACAAATAAAGAATAATATAA
>CAJPDP011501974.1:0-10850 GCA_905336975.1 Bombina variegata variegata
AGATTATAAATCTGTGATTTTTTTTAAAGGGACAGTAAAGTCAAAATTAAACTTGATTTCATGCAATTTAAACTTCTTTGCAATTTACTTCTATTTTCAAATTTGCTTTGTTCTCTTGGTATCTTTTATTGAAGAATAAACTACAGTAGGTAGGCTCATAAGAGCGCAGGGGTTTGCACAAGTTTTTTGTAATCTATGGCAGCAGTGTTTTGCAACATTATTTGTAGCTTTCTTATACAATGTTACAAAACGCTGCTCCCATAGAGTACTAAAGACACGTGCACACTTTTGAGCTCTTATGAGCCTACCTAGTTGTACTCTTCAATAAAAGATAACAAGAGTACTAAGCAAATTTGATAACAGAAGAAAATTGGAATGTTGTTTAAAATTGCATGTTCTATCCGAATCATGAACTTATAATTTTGACTTTAATACATTTTAAATGGATCCTTTCCCTCTCCTGAAATATATATTCACACATATGTGTCTCCTTGCTTTAAAGAATGAAAAACTCTTTGTAATGTGTGGGCTGATCCTAGGACAATTAGGGGACTACGTGACATTGGTGTTTACTGGTTCTCTTCAAAAGCCATAAATGGTTTTTTTTAAGAATGAGAAAGCATTCATAGGATAGTGACAAGGCATAAAAAAGAACATGTAAATATGTCAGGTGAAATATGAGAAGTGCAAGCTAAACAATGTACAGGTACAAAAGATGAGGTCAGGGCAGTGAGTCAGTTAGAGGGTGTGTGTGTGTTAAAAACTATTTAAGTTGTTTCTCAGTTCTTGCTTTCAGGTTTAGCAATTATTATTTATAGCACAAACAAATATATCACTGTATTTCAGTACAATTATTTACAAATGTTCTTAAAAAGAAATGACTATATGTGCCTGTTTCTTTGCAAATGCTGTAATTATTAGTGTGAGTACTGCAGTATTCTTTTCTCGGGTGTGAAATCAGTGTGCATATCAATAATTATACAGTAGATATAAAGCATATGATGCCAATCAATTCATCTTATGTCATACTGAGGATAATATAATTTAGGTCTATACCATGTATTTGAAAGGTCTGTATGACCCTCTCAGAAGTGAGCCTGGGTGTGTGCATAGCAGGCTCCTGGGCATCAATAAGGGGGCAGTTCAGTGCTGCCTAACCAGACTCCCTGTCACTGTTCAATCAAAAAGGTCAAACAGTTTTTCCCTAAAACCCAATATGAAGGTATACCATAGTCATTCTGTGCACACATACTATCATCCCTCAAACCTCTGCACCCCACACATTTGTCTGGGGGCAGACAAAAAACAACATTATTCAATCCACCCTCCAATCCAAAACTCACACAGCCTATCAGGGAAGATTACACAAATGATTTTCTCCTGTTTTCTCTCTCTGCTTTTACCTGCTCTCAACCTTCACTCTATCCTCCCTTCTCTGTCTCATTTGCATTCCATTCAAGTCTGTTTACCAATCTCTGCCTATCTCTTTTCCAAGGTTCCCATTAGGCCCCAATGATTAAAAGTGCTACGAGGCGGCGAGAAATTCCAAGGGATCTGCCGCTATATCGATCGAGCCGGTCAAAATATTCCAAACCCCTGACATAGATGCTAGTAGGTGGCATTGGGTTTACTATACATGTCATTGGTCGACGAAAGATAACACCCACCATCGTCGCCTATATTTGCCATGTATAGAAAGCAATACCTTGGGATATAACTGCCATGCTGAACCACTAATCCTAATACCCCTAAAACAAAGTAACCCATGATCACAAACTAACACTTCACTAATAAATATCTAAACCACCACATATCCACCACAAGTACCCGTCAACTCTATTAACCCCTCAACCGCCACATACTCACCAGAAGTATCTATCCTGTTAACTCCTATACCACCACTAGCACACCGCAAGCACCCATCTAATCTATTAACCCTTATGCCACCACTAGTCAATCACAATTACCCATCTAATCTATTAACCCCTATACCACCACTAGCCTACCGCAAGTACCCATCTAATTTAATAACCCCTATACCGTCACTAGCCCACCGCAAGTACCCATCTAATTTATTAACTCCTATACCACTACTAGCCTACAAGTACCCTACAGTATTAACCCCTCTAAACTAAACCCCTAAGTTACTGAAAAATAAAAAAAATCTAAGTTACAGAAAATAAAAACACCAACCTACATGCCACATAAAAATAAAACACATAAAAAACAAAAACCTTACACTAAGATTAAATTAAAACAGCACTTAAAAGGACATTTTGTAAGGCATTGCACTAAAGCTATTACAGCTCTTCAATACAAGTAACCCCCACCCCAAAATAATAAAGACTAACTACAAAACATACCCTAAAAAATAAAATTTTAAATACAATTTTTTATTCTTTAAAAAAAACGAAAAGCCCTAAAGAAAGTATTTTATTTTAAATTCTAATCATCCAACAGACTGAATGATTTTAAATTTCCATATCAATTTAGTTTTACCACTACGAATACTAAAAAGGTTTAAAGATGTGATTGACATTAGAAAATATCCGTCTAACCGAAGAAGTTAATGATCCATTCTCTGGATGTTTAATAAAATACCTGGAAATTCAAAATGAATTAAATATATAAACCATTGTCAAAATTATATTATATATTAGAGTTACTGCTTTATCCAAAAGTTGTGTAAAACCATAAAGTATGAATACAATTTAATAAGCTAGAATTTAGAAACAACATATGAAAAGAGACAAGTACTAATATTACAGTGCCTTGCAAAATACAGATCCCTTTCATTCAGACTTTGTTTCACAGGTTTATTAGCATACATAAATATAATAAAGACAAGAAAAAGAAGCATTACTGGGCACACTTACACAAAGGTTAGGGAGGTGGAAACTGAACAATCTACACTAAGGAGAGGGCAAGAAAATTAAAACATAACCTTTATTATATCATTAAAAATAAAAACTCACATAGCAAAAATACTAAAATAACATATAAAATGCCTGCCCCCTTGTATGATGAATGTATTACACTTATGAAAAGTGGAACCCACTACTAAGTACAGAGCAATTAGATCAGCACAATCTGTTTGATTATTCCCATTGGCCAGTGTACTGCAAGTACAAAAGATCCCTCTTATTATCTGTATTGCCCAACGGCCTATCTCATCTTTCGCAGTATACCTGGCCAATTATTTAAAAAAGCTGGGAATCCCTGTGCTGTATCTACTATAGAAAATGGTAAAGTATATAGGGTTCAACTTGCCACCGAAGTGGCTAACAATTTACAAAATATAAATATATGCAGAAGGGCAGTGTGAATGCCTGACGCGTGTTTCACCACTGCTTTGTCAAAGTACACTGGCCAATGGGTAATCACCCAGATTGTGCTGATCTCATTGCTCTGTACTTAGTAGTGGTTTCCACTTTTGATAAGTGTAATACGTTCATCCTACAGGGAGGCGGGCATATTTATATGCTATTTTAGTATTTTAATATTTGCTATGTGAGTTTTTATTTTTAATGAGATAATAAAGGTTATGTTTTAATTTTCTTGCCCTCTCCTTAGTGTCGATTGTTCAGTTCCTACCTCCCTAACCTTTGTGTAAGTGTGCCCAATAATGCTTCTTTTTCTTTTCTTTATTATATTTCTATAATCCTTTTGGCATTAGGCACTGCCCCTTGTGGATACATAGGTTTATCCTTAAGGGGATTTTGAAAGTGAACACTTAATCCCACTCCCCTGGACTTGCTCTAGGGGGTCTACACAGTTTGTTATTATCATAAAGCACATGACAACTGATAGAACACAAAAAGCACAAAATACCTCACCACAATAGGCTACTGTGACAAGAGAACACAAAAGGAAAAAAGAAATCCACAGGAAAGTATTAACAACTTTACTTAGAAATTGGAAGGGTTACACTCTTCCGATTGTATGCCTTATTGTAAGGCAGTTGTCATCCAAAGATTTTTTTTGTTTTTTTTTTGTTTAAAAAGAAAGATAATCCCTTTATTACCCATTCCCCAGTTTTGCATAAACAACACAGTTATATTAATACACATTTTACCTCTGTGATTACCTTCAGTTCATATGACAGACTTGCATTTTAGCCAATCAGTGCTCACTCCTCTGTAAATTCCTGTGCGTGAGCTCAATGTTATCTATGTGAAACACATGCACTAAGGCCCTCTTATGGTGAAAAACTGTCAAAATGCTTTCAGATTAGAGGGATCAAGGTCTAAGAAATTACAATATGATTCTCCTATGTTTAGCTTTCAATTAAGANNAAAATTGGTGATACAAGTAAATTGTTAAGTGTCATCCAAAGATTTTTATACAAAAATAAACTGTCTCTCAGTGCCATAAATTAATACTTTCTGCCCTCCATTTCCTTATTCAACACTAAGACCCCCATTTTTAATATGCAGGTGAACAATGTTCCCAGGCAGGGAACTTGTGCACCCAAAGTCACAGGAGTGAGGCAGCATCTACTGCCCATATTTGTAATTGCATAACCAAACGCTTGAGAGCAAAGGGTTGCCAATCATCCCGGGTAGATCACTCCAGGGAGATCTAATTCCACCACCTCAAAGTAGGTATAGAGGTTTATAAGCAGTGGTCTTACAACCACCACTTCTTAACATGCAGTTATAGGCTCACTTGAAGAAGCCTGGACTGTGGGTATTCCAAGCTGCATCTGTAGCATCATAAATAAAGCAGTAATCCTAATTCTAATCCCATATGAAAACTGCACCTCTTTAATTGGCTTCTCCCTCTTAGTGTGATTCACATTTAAATAAAAATAAATTAAAGAGAGGAGATAAATCATGGAAGGAAAAAGAGAGAAAGGAGAGACACAGAGAGAACTTCATAAATTCTAGAAGAGAAAAAAATAAAGGAAAAAAGAGAAAATAAATAAATTGATAAAAAAAAGAAAGTGAGAAAGTAGAGAGAGAGAGAAAGACGAAATATAGAGAAAGAGAGAGCGAGACAGAGAGAGAAAGAGAGAGCGAAATAAAGAAAGAGAGAGAGAAAGAGAGAGAGAGAGGATTTTAAGACTATCTACCCTACACTACTGTGTGTTTTAAACTCGCAGAGCACGGCTGGTCTCAAGCAGAAAAACACCTCTGATCCAATTAGCAGCGCTAGTCGTATGACTCAGATGTGGAACTAAGGCTGCCGTTTCCCGCTTGGAACCAGCAATCCTCTGCGAGTCCCAAAACGTATTTCTACTGTGTTTTTAACACCTTTATTAAAATATTTTTTGAAGATTATGCCTTTTCCTATTATGTTATTACCCAAGTCGAAGAGACTTGCACATGCAATTCTGCCCATTCTGCCAATTTTTTGGTTAAATTGTCAACATTTATCAGGTCTGAAATAAACGCTTCATCGTATGCAATCAGACCTAAACGTCTTCAAAGTTAGGACTTAAAATAAAGACTTAAGTGATTTAGGTTTTACTGACGGTGAAAAATAGGTTGATCAAAATATATTAAAATGTGAATATATTACTTCTGATCATTTTGGGAAGCAGATATAGCTGTTCTGCACTTTTGACCACTAAACCAGACTTCAAAAAGGCCACAAGAACTAAAAAACAAATTATATATTTCCCTTGCCGCCAAACCTCAAATATTCTCACTGTAATAAAGGATACTATTGTATTTTCAGTATGTTGCAACCTATGTCATAAATTAGAACTGGTTTTAAATGGCAATAATATAGCCAAAATGTTAATTTTCATAGATCCAAGACTTTTCACATTTAAAACCTTCCTGTAGGTAAATTGTCCACATATCCAAAGTGCTATAGCAATTCTGTAGCACTGAGCCAATTTAAACAGTGGCTTTTCAAAATCAATCGTGGGGACAGCAAGTTAAATAAAACATTTGTAATTAAAGGAGACATTAGAAAATATATGGAAAACTTATGCCTCCAGAAACTCTGAAAAAGTAGCCAGTTAGCTAAAAACAGAAATCCATTGGGCTTAAATCTTCATTTATCTACACGTATTATTTCGCTGTATGATTATTATTTTTTTACGGGTTCCAAAACTTAGAGTGTATAGATATTTAAGATGATATATTTCAAAAGTGAATGTAAAGCAATATGCTGCTCTAGAGCCGTGGAATTGAAGCATTAAAGGGACATTACACCCAACACGTAATCTCCTTGTAAAACGTTTGCGTAAAGGGACGTAAAACCCATTTTTTCTTTCATGATTCAGATAGAGCAAGTGATTTTAAACAACTTTCCACTTTACTTCTATTATCTTATTTGTTTTATTCTCTTTAAATCATTTGTCAAAAGGGATACCTAGGTAGACTCAGGGGCTGGCGATTTGTGGCTGCTCATATATACCTTATGTTATTGGCTCTTCCAATGCATTGATGCTTCTTCAACAAAGGATGCCAAAAGAACAAAGCAAATTGGATAATAGATGTAAATTGGAAAGTTATTTAAAATTGTATTCTCTATCTGAATCATGAAATCATTTTATTGAGTTTCATGTCCCTTTAAAGAAAATTTAAAAAAAAAATGTAGTATGCATGCATCAATTATTTTGCCTGTTTTTGTGTGCTTGTTTCACTCACCCAAGAGAAGCTGAAGTGTACACATCATACCCATGTTTCACTAAATTTACCTGAGTCTGCAATATTATACGCAGTGATTGGATAGCTCAGAGTACCAACTTATTTATATCTGTCCCTAATTGGCCACAGTAAAGGAGATTAAGATTATGGATTCCACTAGGCTTTTCAAGAGGCATATCCCTAAACTGCTCTTGATTAGTAAAATCATGTAAATGGTGTTAACAAAATAGCAGTGTTAAATTATTTTAAATCTTTTTTGCAATGCAGTGCGTAATTTCTGATATATGCTATTAGTTAATTGTAACTTTACATTTAATGCATAACTTCTTGGCCATAATGTATAATGTGCATAGGTTGTTAAAAATAGATGGTTAATTAGAGTGGGAATACATTATAAGTTGTTTTTTTTTTACTTCAATCCCTTAGTCCAGCCCATTCACTCACATATGTATTCCCAAGAAAGCCTAAATGATACAGCCAGCCAATCACAGACTATCCTGTTCAAAAACTATGGCCTGTAATTGGTTGTATTGTATTGCACTGCTTGTGCTTTCTTCTTGTGCTCAAGTAGCCTCTCTTCTTGACTAGAGAGAACACAGAGCATGCAAATGCTTCAGTTCTCTTCAGAATATTTTCTCTTGTAACAACATTAAAATCTATGACCAAAGGTGGTTTGGCCACGTGGCTGTCATTTTTTTTTTTTTCTGGTTCTCTGCTACAATCAAAAAAGCCCACAAACAGAGGCAACATGCAATGTCAAAAAGTATTTTTTGCATGGTATAGCATGGTCATGCAGTATACCTTCATAGGTGGTTCCACTAATGGCCAGCAATATAAAATGAGAAGATAGTGTCTTGTTTCATTCAATCTAAAACTAGCACAACAGATAATACAAGCAGGAACTCCAATAACACAGCACTGTGGCATATATCATAGGCAATACAATGCTGCAATAGGAGGTTAAAGGGACAGTAAAGTCAGGATTCAGATAGAGAATGCAATTTTAAACAACTTTCCAATGTACTTCTTTTATCAACATTTGCTTTATTCCCTCGATATCCTTTGTTGAAGAGTAAATCTAATAGGCGCTCAGGAGCATGCACGTATATCTTTAGCAGTCTCTGGTAGCAGTGTTTGTATCTATGTATACCATTGCTATAAACAATGTTGCAAACACCAATGCCAGATGGCTAAACACGTGCACGCTCCTGAGCTCACCTAGAATTCTTATTTAACAAAAGGATACAAAGAGAACTAAGCAAAATTGATAACGAGTATATTGGAAAGTTGTTTTAAATTTCATGCTCTATCCAATCCATGAAAGTTTAATTTTGACTTTACTTTCCCTGAAACAGTGAGTTAGGAGGCTGAGGGATATTATGTAACATACGAAAAATATAGAAAATATCTGGAAAACAACAATAAAGCTTAATTCAATAAAATAATCCCTAACTGCCTGTTACTGACAGAGGGCTACCTAATTATAACTTGTATAAGGTCCATGCACTGTATATATGCAGCAAATTGTAAAACATCATACTAAGACAGTTAAGCATGTACTGTTCTTAACATCAATGCCTGCAAATTGTTTAACTTAGTCATTTTTGTCTGGAATTCAATCAAATATGTCACTTCATTTTTAAACACATGAAATGTTTAATGAAAAAAATGCAAATGAAGCCGAAAGAAACAGCATTACAGCAAAGTGTAACATAAAACGCCTTGTTAGATATTTAGTGTCCTACATAACCTTTATGAATATGTGACCTTTCCTTGGCTGAAAAACTTGGCTCTGTTCAATGAAAACATCTGTTCCCTTTGCAGGTACACTTAAGAAGACCTTTCTCTCAGTTGGATTTGGGACCCATTTTGTGAGCACTTTTAAATGGGCTTCTGGTCTGGCAACAGCAAGCTTACTCTCAATAACCCCCTTCCAGCAAGGCAGAGCAGTGGACTGCTGTGAGGACTATTTCAATCATGTCATCGAATCTCATCATGTGGAGAGGGGGGGCCTGAATGAGGCATCTGCAGAATTCCCACAATGCAGTGGCTTCACAATGCTGACAGATGCATCTGTCATCTTACACCTTCAACTAACCTGATGTGCGCTGGCTTGACACAGTAAAGCTGTCCGCAAGCGACTGCAGCTCTCTCATGGCGTTATCATAAGATTCTTCCACACAAGAATGGCGGTTATTCGACTGCAATGGAGACACACAGGAGATAAAAAATATGAACGTTTTAAATGATAACGGCCAGTATAAAGTACAGGTTATTCGTTTAACTTTTTTAGTGAACACGTTTTAAACTATATATGAGAAAAGCTTTATTTCTTGATCAGTTAGGTCTGATACCCAGTACAGCAAATATCTAAATCTATATATTTTTTATTAAACAAATAAATATACATTCAAGGCCAAATATTTCTTGGAAAAAATGTTTATTTTTTATTTTTATTACAACAGTATGTGTTAATATCGACCACTATTAAAATGTTTCATCAACATTTTAAAAATGAGTGACAATTTGGTTTCTGTTTAATTGTTTTTATATAAAAAAGGCATTTTAAATTATACTGTATTACAGTTTTTTAATGCAAGTTCATGCGCTAAAAAAAAAAAAACGGTTTTCTTGCTCTGTTTGCAAAGTCATGTTCTTGTCTACTAACAAAAGACGTAGGAGTTAATGATCATACTTCAACCGCTAAAATAACAACTATATAAACGTTTCAGTGTAAACAGATTTTACTTTAATGTGAAAGTCAAAATTCACTTTTGTAGAATGAGACAGAGCGTGCAATTTGTAAGAGTCTTTTTAGATTTACTTATGTTACCAAATTTACTTTGTTAAATTTTTTTCTTTCTTTATATCCTTTGTTGAAAAGCATACTTAAGTAGGCTCGGAAGCACTACTCGGGGCTAGCTGGTGGTTACTGCCTAAGCACAAATTGCCTATTGGTATTGGCTCACTGATGAGTTCAGCTAGCTCCCATAAATGCATTGCTTCCTTAGAGTTGACTTTAACTATGCGTTTAACCCATTTGCATGAGTTAAACACAGAGTTATTTGCAAGCAATAATAAAATACTCTCCCCGTAAATATTTTTTTTTCTGACTAAAACATATTTACAATATATTTAAATGTTTCCCTCACGTATGGATGAAAGAAAATCTGAATACAATGTACCTTTAAAAAACAAAAAAAAACAGCTTGCCTTTTTAACTGAAAATTTAAAGTGCTCTACAAACTATTAAAAATTGCCATTTATAGCTGTTTTTACTAACCATAGCAAGGAAAAGTAGATGAATTGTTGACAGAGTACAAATAGACAGTGGTGTCTATTTAAAAGACAACAACGGTATCTGAATCATTCTTACCAGCGCAAGCTCATATTCTAACTTGACAGAGATTTCTTCTTTATTCTTGAGGTTGGAGGAGAGGTCTGTAACTATCTGTTTTTTTTCATCAAGTTCTAATTTCAGCTGAATCATTGAAATTGAAAAATCTTCCTCTGACCTGAAGTAAAACAATAAATAACAATGCACTTAACTGAAAACTAAATTACCGCACGTGAAATGAGCCTATAATTAATGGGTAACTTAAAACATAAAAAAGTTCTTATAGCAGAATTTAGATTTGATATATATATGTGTGTCTGTTCACCACATTTGTGTAAAATACAAGGAAATGTATTCATATCCTTTGTAGTGGCTAAAACCTAATATTCATATCAAGTTAATAAGCACATTTATGACAGAGGTTATTTAATGATATTGTTGTCCTGTGCTTACTAAATATATAGCATATTCATCACAGCCCTCAGTTTTTCAAGGAAGAAAGCTAAAATGGCTGATGGGTCAAGTTAGGAAAGCAGCAAATTAAAATACTACTAGAATATGATTGTCTGTTACTAGGGACAACTTGATTTAGGAATGATTGGAGCAGAAAGTATTATTAGTAGATATGTGCATATGGTCATATATGTTATACTCTATTGGACAATGTAGTAATTAGTGAATAACATGTCTGTTAAACACATAGTTAAAGTACCGCTCAGGAGATGCAGAGCACTGTTTGTCCCAAGAAGAAGATCCCTTCCTGCCTGAATAGCATCAATGGAGATGCATCACCTTTTGTGAGTATATATCTTACCACACATACAATTGCTTCTAGTATAAGACTGTACTAGGCCATATAGGCACCTTTGTATCCCCTTGTGTTTTACTACAGAACATCCATCTGCACC
>CAJPDP011504369.1:0-10401 GCA_905336975.1 Bombina variegata variegata
TGAAAAACTCATAACTCCTGACTTTAAAATGCGTTACGAATCTTGCGGGATAGGCTTTACCGCTCACTTTTTGGCCTCCAAAAAAAAGCTTGTAATATCGGCGCTATGGAAGTCCCATTGAAAAAAGACTTTACGAAAATTACGTAAGTTAATTTGCGGTACGGCCAAAAAAGTGTGCGGGACAGCTGTACCTACAAGACTCGTAATAGCAGCGGTAGTGAAAAAGCAGCGTTATGAGCCTTAACGCCGCTTTTTTACTCCTAACGCAAAACTCGTAATCTAGCCGATAATTTTTATTATTAAATATCTATGTATCTGATAATGTTAATGTAAATAGATATCTATACCTCTATATCTATACATCTATAGGAATAGATAGACAGGTATAAGTATATACAGATACTGTATATGTAGAAATATGTATTTATAATAAAAAATACATTATCTTGTATGTGAAGAACATTGGTATTTAAAACAACTCCTGTCGAGTTAGCAAGCAAGCAATAGGTGTTTTTTCTTCTGCTCTCTTCATTGATTTTTATCGGGAGAATACGTTAATGTGGTCTTAATATTTTGTAGACACGTGCCAGGTTTCACTTTTAGCTTGTAACACTTGCACAACCTGATGCACGCAAAAAGATTACTTCTAGCAAAGTCTATGTTTGAGCAAAAGCGCTAAATAGTGCACCACTTGTTATCTGCCCCTAAATAGGCATAAAAATATTTAGGTGCAGCACACACAGGCATTCAAAGATATATCTAAGATTACTGCCACCAGTTACTTAAATGGGCAGTTGTTCTGTAAAATAGTTTTTCCCTTAATGTATTTCCAATGGCTTGCTATACCAGCTGTCGATCAATAGTATGGGAGACAGCACCTGTATATAATTGTCCTGTGGCAAGGAGCAGGACCAGCCAAGTCCCAATACAGTATAGCAATAAATGGATTTCCAGTCTCCAGGTTAAATTTAAAAGACCTTTATTTCTTTATCACAGGGTCCATAAAGCAAACAACAACTTTTCAAACCACACACTGGTTCTTAGTCATGCCTCAGACTATTGCTATACCAGCTGTCGAGCATAAAATGTATGAGAAATTGCATTTTTAGTTTTTTTTGTTTGTATGAAATTGATGGTTTTGTACTTTGAAATGACAGCCTATTAAAATAGGTTGAGCTTGCAGGTAATATCAGATCTCATTATGTTATCACTTTGTGTGCACACACTTGCTTACTTATCTTATAACTGTTTGTAAACCAAAGGCCAATACTTATAGAGAACAATGGAAAATGATCATTTTGTTAGTGTCTCTTCTATTCCCGACTTGGAGAGTAATTTCTTCTGCTGACTGTGTGTACACAACCTGTCAATAGCCTGGATGTAAGTCCAGAAACTTTCAGTAAAGATAATAGACGAAATAGGGGTAAAGGAGCTACTTGTAAACAATAAAATACACTCCAGCCACCAGAGTGATCGCAATACATACAATAGCACAATTTCAATATTTGAAAGTATTGTATCGGATCTGAGTGGATAACACTGGATATAGAAAGATTTATCCATAGGATGCATGGGCAGTATCCACCCTTAAGTAGTCAGCTAGATATCCATCACAAAATCTATTTTAAAAGCCAAAGGCGCTTAACTGAAAACACACATGAGCCAACAATCTGCGTATGTTTGAACCAGAAAAACACGATGACGCAGCCTATGCCAGCCATGGTCCTTTATTATGACTATAGATTTGCAGAAAATAAAAACTTATGCTGAAGGTGTTATCAATCTGTACATGGGAAAAGATTAATTCAATATATTGCCGTTACAAAATCAATATAGATATCAATCCATGCCTATTAGTATCACAAATTTATTTTAATAAAAAAATAAATTCCACTCTATCCTGTTGCAACATACACACACAAACATACACAATGGGGGCTGAATGGAAGCTCCGAATGGAACTTGATGCCCCTGTTTCCACGCGAGCCTTCAGGCTTGCCGGAAACAGTAGTTAGCAGCGATGTAAAGACCGCTGCTCCATAACTGATCCTCTACCTCTGAGGCTGCAGTCTTCAATCCACACGATCCAATATGATCGGGCTGATTGACAACCCCTGCTAGCGGCCAATTGGACGTGAATCTGCAGGGGGCGGCATTGCACAAGCAGTTCACAAGAACTGCTTGTGCAATGATAAATGCCCACAGCGTATGCTGTCTGCATTTCTCGATGTGCAGGGAACATGATACGCTACATTGTATCATGTCTGCTCGCACTTTGATAAATTGACCCCATGGACTCCATTTTACTCTCTAATGGGGGCCACACTGCATACTGTTCATGTTGTAAAAGTCTCTGACGGTAAGCCATGAGCATGCGCATCTAATGTTAAGATATGATTAGAGTGCCAGCTTAGGCCCTGTTGTGACATAACATCACTCTTATGCCTAGCAGATTTAGCAGGTCTGTTGTGAGGTAATATTGGTAATTTTTTAGCCTTTAAAAAAAAAAAAATTAAATTAATGTATTGATATCGCAAAAAAAAAAAAAAAATGATAGTGACACATTTTCAACAGCTCACATATAATAGTGACAGGAATAAGATACTCTTAGTGTTGCTATTACAGTTTAGCAACTTCCTTAGACAAGAACAGCTAATGCTATTAATTGCTTCCATTGATATGTGTCTGTCAGCTACTTCATTGATTAGGTGCTCGTATGTAGTGATCTTGTCACTATCAGTTGCAACAAGTATAGGATATATCCCTGTGTAAGGTAATTAATACAAAACTGGACAGGCTAGCTCTCTATAATGATTTATTGAAAGAATGAGCTGACAATATGGCATTGAGATAACAAATGAGTTTTAGGGAAGCTAACTATAAAAATGTGATTCTAAGAAACCAAAAGAGGGCACAATTTCTGGATTTAGAGATTAGGGGTTGTTATACATAACACATATGAAGCAGTGCAAAATGCCAGTAAGCAAAGAAAGACAACAACATTTTGCTGCTATATAAATCACTGGAAAGAACATTGATTATGAAGTATTACCAAATAAAAATGGAATGAATAGATACGTTATGAGTAGATGATACTAATACTATAAATATATTCAGGGGCCTTATAGGTGGTAGTAGGTAGTTGGTTTTACAGGTGATATGAATGTGATAAGAGATCACGTTACAGCAATAGGAAAAAAAAATCATCTTGAGCTAAGCAAAGGAATTGCAAAATAAGTTCAGTCAAGAATATATATACAAATATATATCTATAAATCTTTATGAACATATACAGATATATAGGGCCAGATTACAAGTGAAGTGATAATTAACACTTCCACTAATTTGTCCGCTAAAAGGTGGCGGACAAGTTGAGGAGAAGCAGTTTTACGACCGCTGCTTCTTAACTTCTGTTTAAGGACCTGAAACGATGGGGCACCAAAGCAGCATCCGCTGCTTAATAAATAGAGCCCTTTGTGTTGAGTATGTCTTGTGATGACAATAGGAGAAAGTCACACATGCAAATGAGTTTTCTCTTTGCCGAGTGAACAAATGGGTTATATGAATAGAGCTTTGCTGTAACCTTAAGAGGTGGAATAGCCTATTGTGTGTGTCAGTTTTGGGAAACCTCCCAGTGTTTATTTCTAAAACAAGTCCTTTTTGGGAACTTTTCTGTTGAAAACACGTTCTTGGCTGAAGGTTTTTTACTACTGATATGATAAAGCATTGTGAAACTCAGCTCCAAATTTTTCCAACATGAAAAATTCATTTTCAGAAGGCCATAGCCAATGGATTGTGATCGACCCCAGAGTTATAATTCTAGCACTTATTAAATGAATCCAGACCATGAGCAGTGTTTTATTTTTTACCTTAATTGTTGTTGTTTTTTTTTTTTCAAAAAAGCTTTATTAGAGAAATGAAACAGTTGATATACAACATTCTTACAAGAATATTTTACAGTACAGTGCAGCTGAAATATTTATCTGAATTATTGCTCTATTAATACATGTAATGTATTTTCCAGTTGATGCATGTCGTAATACTGCTCCATTACAGCAGATTAGGAACACAGGTCAGTTACAAGAAGATTAGTCCATATCTTACTCCATTTCGATACCGTGTTCCAGAGTTAGGGCTTGAAATTTTTGAAACTTTATATTGCTCAACAATAACATATTAAAATTAAGCAATCCTCTGTATGTTATGAAATGGTAGGAATAAAATAAAAGCTTAGGTTTAAATATTAAATATGATATAAGGGGGGAAAAAAGGGGGATAGAGGGGGTGAAAGAGGGATTAGTTAGGGTGTGTTTCACAGGGGACCACACAAGGGGCCTTAATACAACCGGGGCTGCCTATTTACCTTGTGTTATTCCACAGAGTCATCATATTTGCATGTACTTCTAATTTTTGTATTTTTAAATAATGATATCTCTCTAAGAGAAGCAGTTCATCCACCTGTGCTTGCCATTCTGGGATTGTCGGGGCAATTTGGGACTTCCAATGTCTGGGGATTCATTTTTTAGCTCCGTTGAGCATTATTAGAAAAAGTGCTAATTTAGATTCATCTTTTATCTTAGGAAGGGAGTAAAATAGGATAGTTTCAGGTGCTTCTGGAATCGTCATACCTAGGATTTGTGATATCTTCCTTAAAGTTGTGGCCCAGAAACTCCTCAATTGCGGGCAGCTCCACCAGATATGGAGTAACATTTCTTCTTCCCCACAGCCTCTCCAACACATAGTGTTTGCTGAGGGGTATATTTTATGCAATCTGACAGGGGTCAGGTACCACCTGCTGAGCAGTTTAATTTGAGTTTCCTGAGTATTGGCCGAAATTGAGGATTTTTTTGTCAAAAGCAAAAGCTTTAAGCCAACTATCAGGGTCTGTATCTATGTGCAGCTCTCTGCACCAAGCAGTTGCATATGAGGGAAGTGTAGTGGCGTGTGGTGTCAATGTAATCTTATAGATTATAGATATTAAGTGTTGTGGGAGTGCATTCATTAAGCACAGTTTCTCGAAGGGTGTTGGGTCTCTACTCAATTCTTTTTTGTTCTTGTAGTGGGTGATGTAGTGCTTAAGCTGATTATAATGAAGCCAGGATGAAAATATTTCAGCACAGTCGTCTTGAAGCTGGGCCTGTGTTTTTATGCTACCATTTACAATGATATTTATCAGAGAGCCTTCTTTGAGGGGGTAAGGTTTTTTAAGACGAAAGCCTAAGTGATGGAATGGTAGTTTGCTTGTTGCAATGATTTTATCCCAATCGTTCAGGACATCGGCTGATAATGGATATTTTTTAATGAGTTTAGGTCTGTTTTGAGGGGGGGTCCATGCGAACGTGCCTAAGTTACTAATTTTAAACATTTGCCTGTCTAGTTGAATCCAAGCTTTATGATTATTGTTGTGGGACCATTCAACAATATGTTGAAGTTGTATTGCCCATTTGTAAGATGCTTGATCTGGTACTCCTAGACCCCCTCTGTCTCTCGGAAGGTACATAGTCCTCCTTGGTATTCTTGGTCTAATTTCAGCCCATATAAATTGCTCTATTATTCTTTGAAGTTGAGAAATAAAGCCTGGTGGGAGTGAGATAGGATAGGGATTGCTTGAAGGAGGTAAAGCAACCGGGGAAGGATATTCATTTTTATAACTACTATTCAACCTAGCCAGGACAGCGGCTTATTTTTCCAGGATGAGAGATCTATAACAATTTCATTTTCTATGTTAATGTAGTTTTGTGGGAATAAGTCATGATATGATGCAGTTTAGTTTATTCCTAGGTATTTAAGTTTTTTGCTCGCTATTGGTATGTTGAAGGTGTTGTGAATTGTTTGAATGTGTTGTGATGGGGTGTTTATATTTAGGATTTCTGATTTGTTAAGATTAAGCAAAAAGTTAGATATATCTCCGTAGTTTTTTAATTCTGATAAAAGTTCGGGTATTGAGCTCTCGACGTTAGTGTATATAAGACATCGTCCGGGTAGAGTGCTTGCTTATACTCAGTGTCCCCGACACGCAATCCTGTTATGTTCGCATTGCTTCTGACTTTTTGAGCAAGAACTTCAATTGATAAAGCAAACAGTAAAGGGGAAAGGGGGCACCCCTGTCTGGTGCCGTTGCTTATTTGAAAAGGATCCGATAATGTACCATTAACCCTAACTCTCGCATTTGGATTTGAATAGAAGGCAAATATCATATTGAGAAAGGGTTTTGTGAAGCCTATGTGTTTCATCATCCTCCGTAGGAAGAGCCAATCCACTCTATCAAAGGCCTTCTCTGCGTCGGTCGAAAACAGAACCAGAGGTGTGCCCGATGTCTTAGCGTGCGTTATTAACTAAATTATTTTTTTGGTATTATCTCTGGCCTCTCTGCCAGGGACAAAACCTACTTGATCTAATGAAATTAGATTAGGGAGATATACGTTTAAATGGTTAGCGAGAATTTTGGCCAGGATTTTCATATCAGAGTTTAACAGGGAGATAGGCCTAAAATTTTCAGGGCTATTGGCTGGTTTACCTGGTTTAGGTATATCTGTTATATGAGCTTCAAGTAGATATGGATCATCTCTCAAACTATTAAACAAGTTTAGCAATACATCAGATAGTTCTTCTTTGAACTTTTTATAATAACCTGGTATAAACCCGTCCGGTCCAGGGCTCTTGCCAGTGGGTATGTCCTCAATAGCCTGGTGTAGCTCTTCAATGGTTATTGGGGATTCTAGTTTTTTAGTCGCCGTTGTATCCAAGGTTGGCAAAGCCACTCCTCCTAGATACTCATCTATTCATTTACATTTTAGGGCCAATGTCTCCTGTAATGTTTGTTGTGTAGTGTTTGGGGTAATATTATAAAGTGTATTATAATAAGCCCGAAATGCTTCTGCTATTTATATATTACGTTTGGATTGCTGGCCACCTGACACATTGATCGAATGTATGTATGTACTCAATTGCTTTCTACGTAAGGTTCTTCCTAGAGCTTTCCCTGGCTTATTACTTTCATCGTAATAGTACTGTTTTAATTGTAGGGCTTTTCTCTGATAATCTTCTGTTAGGTGTTGTTTTAAATCTAGTCTAGCAGTCTCTAACAGTGTTTTAGTATTTTCATTAGATGGGTCTGTCTTGTGTTCTGTTTCTAAGGCACTTACTGTGGCTAGTAATTTTGTGTGCTTTTCCCTATATTGTCTTAGAAATCTTGCATTATGTTTAATGTATTTTCCACGTATCATGCTTTTATGTGCCTCCCATATATTTAGGACCAACGACTGGGGGGCTGTGTTGAAACTGAAATATTCTGCCAGGGATTTCTGTATTTCCTGATTAATAAGCGTATTATTTAATAATGAGTCATCTAGCCTCCAAACCTTAGCGATAGTCGGGATGTCTGGCCAAAGAATGGAACAAGTGACTGGCGCGTGATCGGACCAAGTTATTGATCCTATATCACAGTTATTTGTGATTGAAAGCCCAGATAAATCAGTGAATATGTAGTCAAGTCTTGAATAGCTGTTATGTGGGGAGGAGAAAAAAGTGTAGTCTTTATCGAATGGGTGTGTGGTTCTCCATACATCATGAAGTGTCAATCTGGAGAGAGTGGACTTGACTGATTTTAATGTTGAGGAGGGGGCACTCGCTGTGCCTCTAGAAGAGTCCAGAGGGGGGTCCAAAGGAAGGTTTAGATCACCTGCTAGGTATACGGTTCCTTTAGCATGTTCTAGTAATTGGTTAGCTAATTTTTTGAGAAATGTGTGTTGTGCTTGGTTAGGGGCGTACATTGAAACTAGTGTAATATAGTGTCCAAAAAGCGTTCCTATTAAAAGCAAATATCTGCCTTCGGGGTCCCTTTCGACATGGGCCGTTTGAAATGGAATTGATTTGTGCAGTAATATGCCCACCCCACATTTTTTACGTGGGCCTGAAGCAAGGAAGGCCGTGGGGTAGTTGGGATTGTGCCATTTAGGTTCTTTCCCTTTTTGATAATGAGTTTCTTGCAGTAGTAATATATGGCTATTCAATTGATATAATTCACGAAACGCTATGGACCTTTTACCCAGGTTATTAAGTCCTTTGGCATTTATAGTTGTTAGATTTAAGGAGTGGCTCTGGAACCTACTACGTTTAGGTTGCAGGATTTGAGTTAAGGAGGGAAGAAAAAAAAAAAGGGGGGGAAAGCAAAAGGTATATACGGGTATTTAAGTAAAAGAGGAAAGCAAAAGAGATAAATTAGTTAAGTGCAGGTATAGTTGTTTGAAACAACTTATTCAAATGTGTAATGAGGCTTGCACTGTAAATTCAATTCGAAAATGGTTTAATACTGTGTGTTCGGATTATCAAATAACTGTAAATAACAATTGATAAAGTAGTCAAGGTAGTTTGAAATAGATACAACAGGGGTAATATCCCCATGTCAAGTGTTTTTTGAAAAATCGTATGCGCAACAGGGTCCACAGGAACGATGACCCTGTACAGTGCATTTCAGCATAAAGCAAAAAGTGGGAGCAGAGGAAGGGAGGGAAGCATGAGGGAGGGCTAAGTATAGGTAATGTGAGTTATCAATGTGGGAGTTTATGTGTAGTTGTAAGTGCGCGCAAGGTTTCATGTTCACGGTGTTAGGGGTGTATATCTGTCTAAACCTACTGTGCATTCCATTCTATAGAATAGTAGGGTGAAGTGTAGGGTAATGTGTAAAGTTGTGATTAGGAGTGTGAACGGAGGTATTACAAAATA
Organism: Bombina variegata variegata; assembly: GCA_905336975.1. Taxonomy (NCBI): domain Eukaryota; kingdom Metazoa; phylum Chordata; class Amphibia; order Anura; family Bombinatoridae; genus Bombina; species Bombina variegata. Next base: position 8,725 of record CAJPDP011504369.1, read on the forward strand.
CCTAACAATCATAAATTAGGTCTGATCATTTGACAAACATTTGAAAAAACAATTGAACTTAAAACTTTAACAATAGAAAATATCCCAGTATGCAGATTTACAGTATAAATAAATATGAAACATTTAAAGTATAACAATTTAATTTTATGCAATCTAGTTGTTAACTAGGGTCTTGATCTATAGGGATGTAGCTTACCCGGGGTGGTGGATTTAAGATGATCTTGGGTTAATCTGGACCCTTAACAGGATTGTATAGACTCAGACTCATGTGCATTTATATTGCATCATGATGAACAAACAGACCACTTTAGACTAGGTGTCTTGGCCGTGATGAGCTGCATCATATGAGTTATAGCTATATTGTTCTATCTAAGATCAACCAAAAAATAGCAAAACAAAAAAAAAACATCCAGATGAGGCTTCTTGTCTAAATGTTTCATGCCCTTAAGTGGTCTCAATCAGAGATGTATACCATAATGCTTTACGTAACTAGCCTAAAACATAAACTACATTTTCTTCAAATGTGATTAACTCCTTTATCTATTATAACTTACGTTTCCTAAAGGCACTAACCCTCTAAATGGAACAACAGTTCAATATACTTCAGTTAGAACGTTTTTCTCATTCCGGGGCATTGGTTCCCTCAGGCACTGGTGCGGTAGAGGTGGAGATCTGAAGCGACAATTCTGAGTAGAATGTTTGTATATCCATACCGGGCTTGTAAATCGCCGTTTTGTTGTTATTAGTTGCACTAACCCTCTAAATGGAACAACAGTTCAATATACTTCAGTTAGAACGTTTTTCTCATTCCGGGGCATTGGTTCCCTCAGGCACTGGTGCGGTAGAGGTGGAGATCTGAAGCGACAATTCTGAGTAGAATGTTTGTATATCCGTACCGGGCTTGTAAATCACCGTTTTGTTGTTATTAGTTGCTACTATCGCAACCGGGAAGCCCCATTGGTATGGAATCTTATTTGAACAGAGTGTGGTCATGATGGGAGCTAGTTCTCTCCTTTTTTGAAGGGTTGTCAGTGATAGATCGGTGAAGAGTTGAATCTCCTCTCCAGCATGATGAAATGGATGCTTGGTTCTTGCATGTTGCAATAGCTCCTCTCTGTCTTTATAGTTCAAGAGTTTTACTATAATGTCTCGAGGCGGAGCTTTCGGTGGTGGCTTCAGTCTTAAGGCTCTATGAGCTCTTTCAATAGGTACATCAGGTGAAGATGGGGTACCTTTCAGTACTCTGAATAGGGCTTGAAGGTATCCTTCAATTGCAGAGGGGTGTACAGTTTCTGATACACCTCATATACGTAAGTTGTTTCTTCAACATCGATTTTCGAGGTCTTGAATTCTTTCGTGAAGGTACTGGAGTTTGTCTGCTTGACTTTGAAGCTCAGTAGTGGTGTGTTGGAGGGTCGCCATATTGGACTCTTGAGTGCTTTCAACCTTGGAGACTCTTGTGTCAAGCGCAATGAGATCCCTGCGTAGGTCTCCAAAGTAGTTGCGCATTTCTTGTAATATATTATTGATGTCATCTTTTGAGGAAAGATGTAAATCTTCTCTGGTTACATACTGTGCTGGCGGGAAACCCATGTTATGGGGTTGTGTTGGAGTATTATGCGTACAGCTCCCTGTGTCTCTGCTGCTAAATTCAGGTTGCGATTCTATCGGTTTTAA